>JAFEUB010000323.1:0-49245 GCA_024529925.1 Ophthalmolycus amberensis | reverse complement strand
CGGTCCAGTCTGCTCCCTGTGATGATGTCATAGAGCAGACACCTTATGTCTCGGATGCGGTGTGTGAGGTCAATGTCATTTAAAGTTCTGACACGGGGAATGTCATCAGATACACTTTGATTTGCAATCACAAATTATTACTTTTTAAATTGAAGCGATCCCTCGGTGACAGAATCCTTCCTTCAGGAAACACACGTAAGTGTTCCTGCTGACGTATCTAAGGATGTGGACTCCTCACACACTCAAAGATCTCTATATAGCCTCCGCGTGTGTGTTGTGTGTGTGTGTGTGCGTGTGTGTGCACGCGTGTGTGTGTATGTGTGTGTGTGTGCACACGTGTGTGTGTGATCTTGAGAGTACTAGTTCTCTCTCGTCAACGGCAGTGGAGGTTTTGTGAATGATTCGATGAAGATCGGGGTGATGAACATTAGGGTTAGTGTCGGCGCTCTTTGAATGTGTGTGTTACAAACCTTCCTCCTAACGTCACTGTCGTTGTCCTCGTGTTGTCAGGGCGACGGAGACAGCAGCATATGACTGAGAGGAACAGCCGAGGAAGAAGACGAAGGGATAATGCAAGAAAGGGAGACGTAAAGCTGCGATACGAGGAAGTTAACAAGCAAGATATAAATATAAGTGAGAAATGAATCATCAAAGAAGGGAGTGAGAAGAAGGAGTGAGATTAAGGAGTGAGATTAAGGAGTGATGTTAAGGAGTGATGTTAAGGAGTGAGATTAAGTGTGAAAGAGACAATACAGTGAAGTGAGACAGGACACAGAGACAGTGAAAGAGAAATAGTGGAGAAGTGAGAGTGCTGATAAACTAACAGTATGGAAGATGTGCTGAGACAGAACAAGGGAAGAAACAAGAGACAGCAGAGTGAGAGAAGAAAAGGAGGTCTGGAGTCTGGACGGTGAAAGTATAGAATATCAGAATCAACGAGTAAACTGATCAAAACATTGTATTATATATTGTGTAACAAAACTCAAACAGATGAATGAAGGCATGAGAGAACATGACGAGGAGAAAGAGGAGAGGGAAATACAGGAAGTGGCACCGAGGCAGAGAGGAGAGAGAGAGAGAGGCAGAGGGAGAGAGAGACAGAGGGGCAGAGGGAGAGAGACAGAGGGGCAGAGGGAGAGAGAGACAGAGGGGCAGAGGGAGAGAGAGAGGGGCAGAGGGAGAGAGAGACAGAGGGGCAGAGGAGAGAGAGACAGAGGGAGAGAGAGAGGGGCAGAGGAGAGAGAGACAGAGGGGCAGAGGGAGAGAGAGACAGAGGGGCAGAGGGAGAGAGAGACAGAGGGGCAGAGGGAGAGAGAGAGGGGCAGAGGGAGAGAGAGACAGAGGGCAGAGGGAGAGAGAGAGGGGCAGAGGGAGAGAGAGACAGAGGGAGAGAGAGACAGAGGGAGAGAGAGACAGAGGGAGAGAGAGACAGAGGGAGAGAGGGAGAGAGAGACAGAGGGAGAGAGGGACAGGGACAGAGGGAGGGAGAGAGATACAGAGGGAGAGAGAGACAGAGGAAGAGAGGGCAGAGGGAGAGAGAGACAGAGGGAGAGAGGGACAGAGGGAGAGAGAGACAGAGGGAGAGAGAGACAGAGGGAGAAAGAGACAGAGGGACAGAGGGAGAGAGAGACAGAGGGGAGAGAGGGGCAGAGGGAGAGAGAGACAGGGAGAGAGGGGCAGAGGGGAGAGAGGGGCAGAGGGAGAGAGGGGCAGAGGGAGAGAGAGACAGAGGGAGAGAGGGGCAGAGGGAGAGAGGGGCAGAGGGAGAGAAGGGCAGAGGGAGAGAGAGACAGAGGGAGAGAGGGGCAGAGGGAGAGAGAGACAGAGGGAGAGAGGGGCAGAGGAGAGAGGGGCAGAGGGAGAGAAGGACAGAGGAGAGAGGGACAGAGGGAGAGAGGGGCAGAGGGAGAGAGAGACAGAGGGAGAGAAGGACAGAGGGAGAGAGGGACAGAGGGAGAGAGAGACAGAGGGGCAGAGGGAGAGAGGGGCAGAGGGAGAGAGGGACAGAGGGAGAGAGAGAAGGAGGGAGAGAGAGACAGAGGGAGAGAGGGAGAGAGGGGCAGAGGGAGAGAGGGACAGAGGGAGAGAGAGACAGAGGGAGAGAGGGACAGAGGGAGAGAGAGACAGAGGGAGAGAGGGGCAGAGGGAGAGAGAGACAGAGGGAGAGAGAGAGAGGACAGAGGGAGAGAGGGGCAGAGGGAGGAGAGAGGAGAGAGAGACAGGGGAGAGGGGGCAGAGGGAGAGAGGGCAGAGGGAGAGAGAGACAGAGGGAGAGAAGGACAGAGGGAGGAGAGAGAAGGAGGGGCAGAGGGAGAGAGAGACAGAGGGAGAGAGAGGGAGAGAGGGACAGAGGGAGAGAGAGGGACAGAGGGAGAGAGGGGCAGAGGGAGAGAGAGACAGAGGGAGAGAGAGACAGAGGGAGAGAGGGGCAGAGGGACAGAGAGACAGAGGGACAGAGAGACAGAGGGAGAGAGGGGCAGAGGGAGAGAGAGAGGGAGAGAGGGAGAGAGGGAATCAGCCCACTGTTCTGCTGTAGTCGCTCTCACACAACCAGTCTGCGGCAGCCCGGCTGCACGCAGCGTGTTGGAAGTTAATTTTGTGCCTCGTATGCTCTGAACTCTGAACTCTGTTATTCTGGAGGAACTGGACTCTTGTCGTCTGCAACCTGAGATCCAAACAGGACATTATGCTGAAGTTTAGTATCAGCCGCCGCTCCAGGTGTGTTGGTAGTGTGATCCCGACTTTATTTTCTTATTGTTAGTTTATGATGCAGATGTAGTACTGCTAATAGTACAGATGTAGTACTGTTTATGATACAGATGTAGTACTGTTATGATACAGATGTGGTACTGTTAATAATACAGATGTAGTACTGTTTATGATACAGATGTAGTACTGTTTATGATGCAGATGTGGTACTGTTAATAATACAGATGTAGTACTGTTTATGATGCTGATGTAGTACTGTTAATAATACAGATGTAGTACTGTTAATAATACAGATGTATTACTGTTTATGATGCAGATGTGGTACTGTTTATGATATAGATGTAGTACTGTTTATAATACAGATGTGGTACTGTTAATAATACAGATGTAGTACTGTTTATGATACAGATGTGGTACTGTTTATGATACAGATGTAGTACTGTTTATAATACAGATGTGGTACTGTTAATAATACAGATGTGGTACTGTTAACAATACAGATGTAGTACTGTTAATAATACAGATGTGGTACTGTTAATATACAGATGTGGTACTGTTAACAATACAGATGTAGTACTGTTAATAATACAGATGTAGTACTGTTAATAATACAGATGTGGGTACTGTTAATAATACAGATGTATAATACAGATGTAGTACTGTTTATAATACAGATGTAGTACTGTTTATAATACAGATGTGGTACTGTTTATAATACAGATGTGGTACTGTTAATAATACAGATGTAGTACTCTTGATAATACAGATGTAGTACTGTTTATAATGCAGATGTGGTACTGTTAATAATACAGATGTATTACTGTGTATGATGCAGATGTATTATGTTGATGATGCAGATGTGGTACTGTTAATAATACAGATGTAGTACTGTTTATGATGCTGATGTAGTACTGTTAATAATACAGATGTATTACTGTTTATGATGCAGATGTGGTACTGTTTATAATACAGATGTGGTACTGTTTATAATACAGATGTAGTAATGTTTATAATACAGATGTGGTACTGTTTATAATACAGATGTGGTACTGTTTATAATACAGATGTGGTACTGTTTATGATGCAGATGTGGTACTGTTTATGATACAGATGTAGTACTTTTTATGATGCAGATGTGGTACTGTTTATGATACAGATGTAGCATTGTTTATGATGCAGATGTAGTACTGTTAATAATACAGATGCAGTGCTGTTTATGATGCAGATGTAGTACTGTTTATAATACAGATGTAGTACTGTTTATGATGCAGATGTAGTACTGTTAATAATACAGATGCAGTACTGTTTATGATGCAGATGTAGTACTGTTTATGATACAGATGTAGTATGTTTATGATGCAGATGTAGTACTGTTTATGATACAGATGTAGTACTGTTAATAATACAGATGTAGTACTGTTTATAATGCAGATGTAGTACTGTTCATAATACAGATGTGGTACTGTTAATAATACAGATGTAGTACTGTTTATAATACAGATGTGGTACTGTTTATAATACAGATGTAGTACTGTTTATGATGCAGATGTGGTACTGTTTATAATGCAGATGTGGTACTGTTTATAATACAGATGTGGTACTGTTTATAATACAGATGTAGTACTGTTTATGATGCAGATGTGGTACTGTTTATGATGCAGATGTGGTAGTGTTTATGATGCAGATGTAGTACTGTTTATGATGCAGATGTAGTACTGTTTATAATACAGATGTAGTACTGTTTATAATACAGATGTAGTACTGTTAATAATACAGATTATGTTATGTTTACTGTTTATGATGCAGATGTGGCACTGTTTATGATGCAGATGTGGTACTGTTTATGATGCAGATGTGGTACTGTTTATGATGCAGATGTGGTACTGTTTATGATGCAGATGTGGTACTGTTTATGATGCAGATGTGGTAGTGTTTATGATGCAGATGTGGTAGTGTTTATGATGCAGATGTAGTACTGTTTATAATACAGATGTAGTACTGTTTATGATGCAGATGTGGTACTGTTTATGATGCAGATGTGGTAGTGTTTATGATGCAGATGTGGTACTGTTTATGATGCAGATGTGGTACTGTTTATGATGCAGATGTAGTACTGTTTATAATACAGATGTAGTACTGTTTATGATGCTGATGTAGTACTGTTAATAATACAGATTATGTTATGTTTACTGTTTATGATGCAGATGTGGTACTGTTTATGATGCAGATGTGGTACTGTTTATGATGCAGATGTGGTACTGTTTATGATGCAGATGTGGTACTGTTCATGATGCAGATGTAGTACTGTTCATGATGCAGATGTGGTACTGTTTATGATGCAGATGTGGTACTGTTTATGATGCAGATGTGGTACTGTTTATGATGCAGATGTGTACTATGACTCTTGTATGAATGATGTGTCCCAGCCTTCAGCTCTATGTCCGTTGCACATGTTTGAAGTGTCTTGGTGTTGGTCAGTGATTGATTTCTTCCTCTTTCTCTCCCTGCAGTCACAATGAGAGGAAGGTGACCTGTAAGCACCCGGTGTCCGGCGTCCCGTCCCAAGACAACTGCATCTTTGTCGTAAATGAACAGTAAGTCTCTCTGCACGCTGACACACACGCACAGCTTCGCAGGCTTCTGACTTCTGTGCTGATTTGAAAGGTCACTGAAGACACTTGTAGACGGATTCATTCATGGAATGCTTCTGGGTTGAGCTGTTCTGTGCAGCTGTCAGTGTGTGAGTGTACTGTGTGACTGTTGGATAGACCAGACCCCAAAGATCCTCCTCAGACCAGAGCCAGGTCTCAAGTCCAGACTTGTCAGTGTGTCTCGGTTTCGGGTCGGTTGAGTTCCAGACGGACCCCAGAGTAGCATGAACATGAAGCAGCAGAGGGTTGTTGGGAACTAATGGAGCGTGGTTGGGTTATCAACATTTAAGAAACTGAATTCTTGACATCAATAGAATTATTAATGTATGTAACAATTATTAATGATTATTAATAACAACGGGGCACCACCCTGCGAACAGGGACCAATAACCAAACGATAAAACTAAGTCTCATAATTAGTGGTCACTCCTAATGTCAATAGTCTGCGTATGACTATGCATTCGGTGACAGTGAAGGTTTGAATTCGAGCACAGACTACTAGATACAGTTTCATCAAATACATATGCACAAGTAATCACAGACGACTGCTCCTTAAAGTATAACAGGGTTTATTAAATCAAAATAATAAATGATCAGATCAATTAATATTGCAACCAACAAACGTTATCATACAATTTTATATGCCTAAACTAAAGAAAAGAATCAAATGGGTGAGGGTGTATATCAGTGTGTGTGTGTGTGTGTGTGTGCGGGTCTGTGGGTGAAAAGGAAGGTGGGGGTCTTACAGCTACTGCTAAAGACTACAAAGATGGCGGCGTCGGGTGACGCGGACAAAAGGGGAGGGGCCTTAAAGATACTACAGCTAAACTACCACCAGATGGCGGAGTCGAGTGACTCGGACAAACTGGCGGTGAGACTGCTGTATGTAATCACGTGTGCCGATGCACACGTGTGTAGTGAGGCGATCGATTGAACGGGGTTACCCAGGGGCAGACTATGTGCGTGTGAGTTAGGAGAGAGACAAGAAAGAGAGCAAAGGTGGGGGTCATGAATCAAACTTCTGCGTGCGGTCCGCGTTGTAGTGAGAATGTGTATCGCTGGCCGTATCGTACACAAAGTGCCGTTGTCGGTAGAACTGCCGGCAGTTATGTACGATAGCCGAGATTCCACACTTCACTCACAGAGCTGATTTAATGAGGAGAAAATACCACACGAAGTGAAATAAAACAAATGAAAATAAATCAACAATAAATCCCAAGCAAACAGTCATAGCAGTTAATACACAATGCAACGGAGCTTCTCTGGTCCGTAACGATTGCGTAAATACCTCCGTATAATGCGACAGTGTCTCAACACAAACAGAATACGGGAATGTACCATAGAGCGGCTCTTGTGGTCGCTCATGGAGTTGCGCAATACCTCGATATCACGCGACAGTAACTTAAACACACAAAAACACGGGAATATCAACGTATAAATGAATGGCCTGAATTAAACTTAAGTTAATTTAAGCTAAGCTATGCCCAGATGCAATGAATCTTACTTGTCGATGCGTTGTTGCAACGTTGTAGTGTTCGTGGAAGAATTGTCCCTTTTCCTCGTCAGGAAGGGAGGGGCTGCTTCTCAGCGCGGCGTTTGAGCTGGCGCTGTTTCGGTCCGTCGTGGCGTAGCTCGCTCTGGAGCAAACGCAGGTCCGATCTGTACTCGCTGCAGAGAGGACAGGTTAACTTCGGGTGAGGCGGCGTGTCGGCGCGTCTTCCCGGGAATCATCGGTCAGGAGAGGCTTAGACGTCTTCCTGCCGGAGTGTGCACAAAAAGAAAAAGCGGAGAAACGGATCGCGGAAGTGATTCGTTCCAGCGGGATAAGGCCTTAACTCAGAGTGGAGCACTGTCTGTTTTCGTCCAGCGAAATGGCGTGTGTTCCTGTCAGGGTTTGATGAGGGGGGAAGGCCGTTGCTTCCTCGTGGCCAGCGTCGCTAGCGTGGCGCTGGAGGGGGAAAGCTGAATCTTCTGTAGCCGGGACGGAGGTCCGGGGCGAAGAGAGCGTTTGCGTGCCTCCTTCTATCCCGGAGGGATTGGTGGAAAAAGCGTTCAAATGTGAGTTGCCGGCAGTTTTGTAGAACAGTGGTTGAACCACAGGGGTCCTGGGGTCTGTTGGCCCTCGGCCAATGGGATTGCAGCGGTGCATTCAGGTGACCATGGTTTTTTGGGGGGGGAAAATTCACACCCTAATGTGAAATTCCTTCAGAGGAGGTTTGCTCTTATCAAACCACAATCAGGATGAAACCTTTGCTTGCAGAAGGGAAGGCCTGATTCTCTTTGTCCACAGCACATGTTGTAGCCATATGCTCAGACCCCAACATCCCCCCTTTGGTCTGAAGAGCGAGGTGTTGGCTTCGGTCTTTAGAGCAAACCAAGGGCTGGCACGTGCATCCATGTGGTGGGGAAACCTGAAGAGGTGAGACAGTCCAAGTATTCCTGAGACCAAAAGCAGTGGTTAAAACAGGCAGTGTTCAGTGTTCATAGAGTTCAAGGTTCATAGTGGTCAAGTTCATGGTGTTCAAGTTCAGAGTTCATTGGCATCTGGGCAGATGACTAAGGTGGCATCTGGGCAGATGACTTTAACTACTTCTACCTACATCTACTATCATACACAATTCAAATCATAGGTGAGCAAAACATTATTCCCAAATAATTCAATCGCTATTATGATGTTGTGATAATCTAGCCTTGCGGCATAGTGTCAAAGAAAGTAACAACCCAAATAAAACAAAACAAAACACAAAAGAGAGAGAAGGAAAGAATAGAAAGACAAGAAGCAGGTGAGGGGCAAACAGTGGTTACTGGTTCCACTCCTAGACAGGACTGGAGTCCGTCGGCGGAGCAGTCGTAGGTTGGCTACGTGGTGTTATGAATAGGAGGGAATCCAGTTAGTCTGTCGCTTCTGGATCTATTGGTACCTGATAGGTGCGTCTATCTCTCTCTGATTGGTAGATTTAGAGCGAGTCCTGTGTCTAAGTTTTAGAATCTATCGATATTGGGGTTGCGTTGCCAAGACTATAGGCCAGAGGTACCTGTGAGGGTTGCATAACAGTAGTGGTAGCAGATTTACAGATTTCGTTAGCACGGCTAGTGTGACTAGCTCGGCTGGGATTTTCGCTGCTCCAGCTGTTGACAGCTGAGCCTTCTCGATGAGGTCCTGGGTTAAATCTGACTGCTACGGCCTAGGTTATGTCTTCTTTGGTTACTTCTGGTAGAGTCTATAAAGCATGCAAAGGGTTGTTTATGAGAGTGGAGCACAAGGTTACAGTCGCAATGGTTTTTCAGGTCATGCAACTGTTCTGGTTGAAGTTGGATGTGTTAGCGGTTAGTGCATGTCTACAGGGTGAGTTGAAGCATGCAGTTAAATGTTAGTAGTCAATAGTAAGCCGCCATTCTGCCGGTTGGTTTCGACACTGGCGAGATTAGAGTGCACTTCCTGCGAAGTGCATCTCTCTAAGTTTCCGTTGTCAGAGAGCCCACCCCCCTCGCGCTGTTCAAGTGGCGAGGGCGGCTATCCCACGTTACCGCCAGCACTCAGGGAAACGTCGCGAACAGTTTCACTCTGGAGTGTGTCATGGCGGGCTGGTGATATCTCCCTCCCCCCACCCTCCTAATTAGAGATGGAGACAGGTCCGGCGCGCAGGTCAAGTTCAGTTACCTACGGCACTGGCGACTTGACAGGCCCGGGTGGTGACTCGGCTGAAAGAAGGCGGTGGCTTCGTTGAACAAGCTGGAGGTGGATCATGCTGACAGAGCAGGAGAACAAGGCTTAGTTGACAAAAGATCTTACGAGCCAGGGTGCTCGAAGGGCCTCTAAGGTTGTGGCACCCTAGAGGTGTATGCGAAAAGGTGGGGGAACACATGAGGCTCGTTTCTGACCCGGAGTCGGGTAGAGCAAGAGTGTTATGACCCCCCAGTAAGACTGAAGAATATGTATAGATATATACATAACGGGCATTGCCTTTGCGAACAAGGTCGCCCAAGAAGGTTGAAGAACAAGGTGCGAAATTGGGAGTGGTCGTTTCCGGAAGTGGGCTGAGTTCTCTTCCCCCCCCCTACCACGTCGACTTGGCAGCAGGGGGAAAGGTCACTCGGCTTAGTCAGGTGGGCTGCGAGTCAGTGTTACCTGATGTTGCCCTTGGGGGCGTCTTTCACCCCCCTGGTTCCGTTGGTCCTTCGACCGCCACGGTCGTCTGTTCCTCGGGGGTGACCAGGGCTCACTAGGCCAAGGCCTCTCGTCGTCTTCCGACGCTAGGTCGGAGTCGCTCGACTGTTGGATGCCTAAGACTCTGGCGGTGTCTTCGTACCGATTTGTCGGCCGACCGCGTGTCTCCCATGCAAGTTGCGCGTACTTCCTAATCTCTGGCATGGTGAGGTTACTCGTTCTGCAGTGCATAGTAACATCGTATCTCACGTTGTCGTGGAGATTGTGCAAGAATAGCGACTTGAAGGCATGGTCTTCTTCTAGACCTGGGGCGTTACGTCCTTGGAGGTACGCAGATCTCAAGCGCCTGAAGTAGTCTCTCAGAGACTCTAGCCTTTCCTGGGAAATGGCAAAGGCGCCGAGGGTGGCAGAAGCTGGGTCAGTGTACAGGGAGTACTCCTCCCTAAGGGCGTGACAAAGGGATGAATAGCGGTCGCGAATGCTCGGCTGGAGCGTTTCCATGAAAGCGTGGACGCTTCGCGCCGTGGTTTTCCACACTAGCTTTAGCTTTTCGCGCGATGAGGGGCGTGATAGGTCGAGGAGGCAGCGATCGATCTCCCTAAGGTAGTCATCGATGCTCGATTCGTGATTATCGGGATTGAAACGCTCTACGTCTTTTGCCAGAGACTCAATCTGCCGGGTGCGCAGGCCTCCAAGGTTGATGGGGCCTGGGCCGTCCGAGTCGTCTGAGTCTCCATACTCGCGATGGTGGTAACGATGATCATCCTCCCTCCCTGAGGGGGATGTGGTCAGTTCTTGTCGCGGGCGTGAACTGCGTGGAGGATTGCGTTCGCCTGAGGTGGTTTTGAAGCCACCTGGGCCGACTAGGACCTGGTATTGGTCCTCTCTCCTCCTGGTTGGGGATGTCGCTTTCAAGAAATGCAAGGTGGTTCGGGTCTCGGGGAATGAGGGAGCCGAGACCAAGAAATGACTGGGCTGAAAGGCTCGATAGGGGGTAGCAGTACCTACCGGGGTTGCTGGAACACCTTGAAGCGCTCTCAGTCTGTCGTTACTCTCTAATGCCTTAGAGAGTACTAGGTTGGCCTCTCTGAGGTCATTGCGCCGGCTACTATTTTCTGACTGTAGGGCTCTACAGTCACGTGACAACTCCTGAACCTCTGTTCGGAGTGTCCAGATCTCGCGTTGCTGCTCGTCGCTCGGTGCCCGGGTTCGGGCAGCTTGCAGCTGCATTTTCTGATGATAGGCGTGCAGTATTGCTCCGATCACGTCCTGAATCAGGCGCTCGGGCTTACCTGCTGAGTTATTTACATAAGCCAGCAGCTGCTCTAATTGCTCGTCGCATAGGACAGCAGTGTATTTTGCGAAGTACTCTCTTTCTTTTGCTGTGAGTCTGAGGACATCAGCCACCGCATCTCGTAATGTGGTGTCTTCTGGAGCTACAGCTCCAGGAATGGGGGGTTTCTCGTCGCTCATTCTCTTTAATGAGCGTGACTCCCAGTAGTTGTTAATTCCCTAGTGTTAGAACGGAAACTGTTAGTGTTTACGGTTCTCAGTGAAACGCCTAGTTCTATGACTTACGATTTCTACTGTTAGATGTTAATTACTGTTAGTGCAGGAGCACAGTGAATTGCCTAGTTCTGTGACTTACAAATTTCTACTGTACTACTCTGCGATATCACTACTGCTTGGCAACCAAAGGTACAAAATGCTAACGTGGCTTAGCGCTTTTGCCTATGGCAGCTGTGTATAACTTCTTTGAGGGATTTAAGAAAACAAAGTATTGGTATTACAAATAAACGATCAAACCTACTACACAGCTGACTGTTAGTTTAGGAAATGAAACGAATAATTAAACCTGGAAAGGAAATTAAAGTTCAATTAAAATTAAGATTAAAAATCAAAATTAAAAATCAAAAATTAAATGACAATAAGAAAAGATTTTGAATATCAAAGCCTACCTATTTTGGGAAATAAGTTTCAGGAATTTGGATCATTCAAAAGAAGAAAAAAAAATAAGTTTTCGAAAAAAAATATTTTTTTGGAAAATTAATTATTCAAAAATAATTATGGATTAATGTGCATATATACTGTAACAAAACTGGAATAACGTAGCCTCACACGGGGCACCATTATGTTGGGAACTAATGGAGCGTGGTTGGGTTATCAGCATTTAAGAAACTGAATTCTTGACATCAATAGAATTATTAATGTATGTAACAATTATTAATGATTATTAATAACAACGGGGCACCACCCTGCGAACAGGGACCAATAACCAAACGATAAAACTAAGTCTCATAATTAGTGGTCACTCCTAATGTCAATAGTCTGCGTATGACTATGCATTCGGTGACAGTGAAGGTTTGAATTCGAGCACAGACTACTAGATACAGTTTCATCAAATACATATGCACAAGTAATCACAGACGACTGCTCCTTAAAGTATAACAGGGTTTATTAAATCAAAATAATAAATGATCAGATCAATTAATATTGCAACCAACAAACGTTATCATACAATTTTATATGCCTAAACTAAAGAAAAGAATCAAATGGGTGAGGGTGTATATCAGTGTGTGTGTGTGTGTGTGTGTGCGGGTCTGTGGGTGAAAAGGAAGGTGGGGGTCTTACAGCTACTGCTAAAGACTACAAAGATGGCGGCGTCGGGTGACGCGGACAAAAGGGGAGGGGCCTTAAAGATACTACAGCTAAACTACCACCAGATGGCGGAGTCGAGTGACTCGGACAAACTGGCGGTGAGACTGCTGTATGTAATCACGTGTGCCGATGCACACGTGTGTAGTGAGGCGATCGATTGAACGGGGTTACCCAGGGGCAGACTATGTGCGTGTGAGTTAGGAGAGAGACAAGAAAGAGAGCAAAGGTGGGGGTCATGAATCAAACTTCTGCGTGCGGTCCGCGTTGTAGTGAGAATGTGTATCGCTGGCCGTATCGTACACAAAGTGCCGTTGTCGGTAGAACTGCCGGCAGTTATGTACGATAGCCGAGATTCCACACTTCACTCACAGAGCTGATTTAATGAGGAGAAAATACCACACGAAGTGAAATAAAACAAATGAAAATAAATCAACAATAAATCCCAAGCAAACAGTCATAGCAGTTAATACACAATGCAACGGAGCTTCTCTGGTCCGTAACGATTGCGTAAATACCTCCGTATAATGCGACAGTGTCTCAACACAAACAGAATACGGGAATGTACCATAGAGCGGCTCTTGTGGTCGCTCATGGAGTTGCGCAATACCTCGATATCACGCGACAGTAACTTAAACACACAAAAACACGGGAATATCAACGTATAAATGAATGGCCTGAATTAAACTTAAGTTAATTTAAGCTAAGCTATGCCCAGATGCAATGAATCTTACTTGTCGATGCGTTGTTGCAACGTTGTAGTGTTCGTGGAAGAATTGTCCCTTTTCCTCGTCAGGAAGGGAGGGGCTGCTTCTCAGCGCGGCGTTTGAGCTGGCGCTGTTTCGGTCCGTCGTGGCGTAGCTCGCTCTGGAGCAAACGCAGGTCCGATCTGTACTCGCTGCAGAGAGGACAGGTTAACTTCGGGTGAGGCGGCGTGTCGGCGCGTCTTCCCGGGAATCATCGGTCAGGAGAGGCTTAGACGTCTTCCTGCCGGAGTGTGCACAAAAAGAAAAAGCGGAGAAACGGATCGCGGAAGTGATTCGTTCCAGCGGGATAAGGCCTTAACTCAGAGTGGAGCACTGTCTGTTTCGTCCAGCGAAATGGCGTGTGTTCCTGTCAGGGTTTGATGAGGGGGGAAGGCCGTTGCTTCCTCGTGGCCAGCGTCGCTAGCGTGGCGCTGGAGGGGGAAAGCTGAATCTTCTGTAGCCGGGACGGAGGTCCGGGGCGAAGAGAGCGTTTGCGTGCCTCCTTCTATCCCGGAGGGATTGGTGGAAAAAGCGTTCAAATGTGAGTTGCCGGCAGTTTTGTAGAACAGTGGTTGAACCACAGGGGTCCTGGGGTCTCTTGGCCCTCGGCCAATGGGATTGCAGCGGTGCATTCAGGTGACCATGGTTTTTTGGGGGGGGGGAAATTCACACCCTAATGTGAAATTCCTTCAGAGGAGGTTTGCTCTTATCAAACCACAATCAGGATGAAACCTTTGCTTGCAGAAGGGAAGGCCTGATTCTCTTTGTCCACAGCACATGTTGTAGCCATATGCTCAGACCCCAACAGGGTTATATTGTTGTATTTATTGAATACATAGAACCTGCTAGTTAGTAATACATTATCTGGATATGAACACACAATGCATTCTGAAAATATATGTGCAGCATCTGAATCTTTGCAGCCACATTTGTTTTCCTCGTCACCTGTTTGACATATTTTGCTGCAAATATCGCATAACTTCTGTTTATAATTCGTCACACTTCAGTAAAATCAGAACACAAGACGATGGACTGCCAGCTCACTCTTTACACTTGGGTTGTCCACAGTCAGTGGCATCATTGCTGATGAGATTCCGACTCCCTTCTGTGCCACAGTCTTCCAGCTGACTGTCTGTATGTGAACAGGAAGTGCTAGAGGCCAAAGCAGCACTACGTCCAATGAGACAAACGTACCAGAATGTAAAACAGGCTTCAGGGTGAAACCATTGAAACACAAAAACAGAAAAATGAAAAGTGACTGTGAACAATGACTGAATGAAAGCAGAATGTGTGAGTGGTGACTGTGAAATGACTCTGTGATGTGTAAATCTGCTCTCTCAGCCTTTAATCGCCCTGAGCTGTTATTTGAGCCTTAAAACTGACATTGTGATAAGAAATGATGTCGATGTTGCCTCCTTGCAGCATTG
This sequence comes from Ophthalmolycus amberensis, assembly GCA_024529925.1. Taxonomy (NCBI): domain Eukaryota; kingdom Metazoa; phylum Chordata; class Actinopteri; order Perciformes; family Zoarcidae; genus Ophthalmolycus; species Ophthalmolycus amberensis. The sequence goes on along the minus strand of JAFEUB010000323.1, from coordinate 34,889 downwards.
TGAGACATGTGTGAAAACCTTTTATTGTTGAACGATCTGAGGCAGTTGTTTGAAAGGATAATACATAAGCTCAGTATGTACAGTAGAGCTTCTTCTGGTGCTGTTGAACAGTCGTGGGGTGGAGGACGGCATCATCTCTAGTCATGTCTAAGCTCTGAGGGCGACTGTCCTGATCAGAGGCCGTGTGTTGAGTGACCATGCAGCTGTGAGGACAGAAACAGAGCGTCAGTGTGCAGCAGCATGGACGTGGACACTGACTGGGAGCTCATCGCAGTCTACAGTCTGAACAACACTCCAAGTCTGCTGTTCATTTCCAACAGTCCTCTGAAGCCATCGTCTCTGAGAGGCTGTTGTCTGAGCAGAAAGCAGAGGACTGTGCTTCTATTATACGTGCAACGAACTTGGGATAATAGTTTCTGTTTGAAACCATTAAGATGCAAATATGTTAATATAAATATTTTAATATCAGAATAATAATGATAATAATCTTTTCTGAATGCCACAAGTCAATTCCCTTTGTTACTTTTATTGGCTGTGATATGACAAGATATGACAAGACTCTGGTTGGAGTGAGGGAGCAGCAGTGCATGCTGGGATAAACATGGCCCAATTCCAAACCATGGGACCTTTTACTGAGTCTGAACCTGAGTAAACCGAACCCAACTCTGTCTATGTATAGCTTTGCTTCTTTTGACATTATCAACATTGGCCCATAGATATCTGACCCATAGATATCTGACCCATAGATATCTGACCCATAGATATCTGACTCATAGATATCTGACTCATAGATATCTGACTCATAGATATCTGACTCATAGATATCTGACCCATAGATATCTGACTCATAGATATCTGACTCATAGATATCTGACCCATAGATATGACTCATAGATATCTGACCCATAGATATCTGACTCACTCGTAGTGGTGACCAAACAACGTATAACACCTGAATTTCACAGTCTGGCCCATCAGCTCTTGATCCAAAGCTTTGATGACTTGACCTGAACTGCTGTTGCAGATGTTGCTCATGTTTTTAAAGAATTGTTCTCTCATGGTGGGTGAGTGAGAGGCAGTGGGGATAGGACTTGAATGCAGAAGTTATGAAGAACCAAGATGTGGTTTGCGTGGGGACTAAAGAGCAGCATGGACCCTCAGATGGACGGCCTTGGGGCTGGACAGTCAGAGCTGAAGACTACAGGCAGAAGGCCTGCGGGCAGTGCAGAGGTGGAGCCAGAGACCTCACACATAGGCCTGGGGGCTGGACGGAGGCGGAATAGGAGACCTCCGTTGGGTGACCAGGAAGCCGACAGGAGGGCAGAGCTGCTCTGAGGGTCAGCCCCGAGGTCAGCGGCAAACTGCGCTTTGGACTGGACCTCGGCGGACACGGCCTATTGGGGTTCTTAGGTGAGACTCTGTGGGCAGCTGGGCAGCTGAGAGAGCCACGCATGTAAGGCTTAGCTAGTGGGGAGGAGGTTCCACTCTGAGAGTCCAGTGCTCAGAGACTTTCTTAGTGGCGTTACAGGCACACTGCAACTCAGTGTGCCTGTAATGCTATTGTTTTGTTTATTGGCTGCATTACATGAATGAACTGGTTTATCAAAGTCTAATAAATGAATCACAATCTTTAATAAGAATCATCATGGTCATAATCATAATCATAATGGTACCATCAATCTGGTAGGGCTGCGCGGTATACCGGCCGAAACAACTTCTGTCGCTCTTCAACAGGCAGCAAAATATATTGCTCGCCGCTAGGACCCAGATAGCAAAATTCATCTGGCCCATTGTTGGGCCACATAATTGCGTTTCTTCTGGCCCAGTATACGCCCGGGTCCTCGGCCCGAAACTGGCCAATATACAGCATGACTGTCGGATGAAACGTAAGTGGGCCTGACCTGGCCCGATGCGTTTTAAACACATTGTAAAATGCTGTGGCCCAGTTCTGGCCCACATACTACAACATTCTAACTTTTATAATTAACCCCAGCTTTGGCCCAGCTCTGGCCCAAATACTGATATCAGATTACGAATGTACTGCTGGCCCAGACCTGGCCTATGTACTGCATTATGGGTTGTGTTGTTGCCATGGAGACCTAAAATCCCACCCCACCTCTGGGCTAACCTCTGTTCCACGGGGTATTTTTGTATTTCTTTCATCAGAAATGTGTCTTAAAAGCTGAAACGTGATACTTGGTTTTTCTGTAAAATAATAATATTAATACAATTTCACTTATATATACATACAAAAACATTAGCAAGTGCTAATACGTTGTAGATTGCATCTTGCTTAAAATATAAACAAAATATCAAAAATACCCAGTATCATATTTCAGCTTTTCACAAAGACAGACTAAAGAAAAAGCAAAAACACATTGAGGAACAGAGGATGGTGCAACACAAATTACCCCTGATAAGTACACAATTATGTTGATGTACATTTATGTGTATTTCTGTTCGAAATCAAAAACAAATATACAAGTTCAACTCAATTTTAATTAAAATTTTGGTCAGTATTGATGTGTTGAACACATTCAAATTTGAAAACAAGTACCAACAAATATTTTGTATGCATCTCATTACAGGTACTTCAGTAGATGGAGAATACAGTATGATGTATTGAACACATTCAAATTTGAAAACGAGTACTAACAAATATTTTGTTGCATTCAACACCAAGTTCATGGAGATGACACTAAGATTTTGGCTCGCCGTCTTCTGCCCCCTTCTCGATCCGCTGACCGCTGCAGCCACCTCTTCATAAACATCTCAACCTCACGTTCAGAAGCCCTCGATGTTAGAGGGTTCTTCCGTACGGCAGCTGATGTGGAAAAAAGTTTCCAAAGACATTAAAGTTTCTGTTGGTACAGACAAACAAAATGAGGTGAAATTCTATCTTAACTATGAGTATTTACCGATTACAGCTGTCTTCAGGTGTAGGGAAGCCATGGAGGTTTTCCCATTCACTCCTCTCCGATTGGTGTCCTTGGCGAGGGTGTTTGTGATGAGGTGCTTCATGAGACGCCAAACTGTATCTTTCACATCACTTCCACCAATCAGGCTGAGGTGGTTTATCTAAAGTATGAAAAAATAATGTATACGTGTGCCTCTTGTCAGAAAGAATACACTCTCTCACTCACTCACTCACCAGTTTTGATCGAAAGTCAGATTCCTGAAGTTGACTTTGGAGGCCTTGCTGGTCCTTTACTGGCTGGAGACCCTCATCTATTTCAAATTGAGACATCTTCTTTTCTTGCATGCAGAATCTGTAGGATGTGTGTTTGCTGCTCGAGAATCATCTCCTGCTTTGTGAGCATTTCCCGCATCAATGCTGAAAAAGAAATATGTAAAATATGACATAAACATGACATGAAACTCGATGACTTTGGGTTTTTTGTTAGTTTAAAAAAAAGATGAGACAGAGCTGTCTCCTCCTCGACACACCACCACTACTAAATACATGTAGGAGAAACACTAAAACAACACATAAATGATCTACCACTTACAGGTTGTAGTTTCAAATAGGCCCTGAGGATTCCAGCATGGCACAGGCACTGGCTGAGGCCATGGATTTGGATGATCAGGATCTTCGATTTAGGTAGAACAAAAAACAACAACTTTTTATTCAAACATAAATACTTCAAACATTTAGACACCACCGTGTAATGAATGATTGTGTTTGCAAAATATACTTTGATGGAAATATAGGACATTTTGGCAAATTCACATAATCGCATTTTACTTTTAGATCATGGAGTAATGATAGTTAGCTTAGGTTTATCACTTCTACTTCAATATCACCAGTGGTCAGTGACTTAATGAACAAAAAGAAATGTTCATTAGAGAAAAAAATGCATTAAAATCAGGTTGAAACAGAGAAAATGTAACTCACACTGATTTGAATAGAACAAACTTGAATTTGAAACATTTAACACGTTGCAACCAGGTCACTTACAGTCAACAACTCTTGCAGGTGTCTCGCTGCAGCTCCCACTTGCTGAACTGTCTTGTGGCCACTGCCAGGTGAATGAATGTCCTTGTTTCTGAGGGAACTGGACAGCTTATGTAAACAGGACAGAGACAAATCAGAGTTAATAAGAGTTAAGTGCATTTCTGACAGAATACAAAACATTTTAACCACAGTTTGGATTCTTATAACCTTTCTTACATATTTGTGCTTAGTGAAAGGCCTGGCTTAACCAAGAGCAAAACATTGAGGATACTTTCACAACTTATTTGTTTGGTTTGGTAAAAAGAACTCTGCTGTGTTCACCCATTTAGTAAAGTTTGTTAGGGCTGATCTGAGTGCAATCAATCAAACTCAGGTGCAAACTTAACTGGACTGAGACCACCTAAAACAGAGGGTCTCCGTCCAGTGTTTGTCTTTGTCTATTCATCACTATTAATGATAAACGAGTTCCAACCGCACACCAGACTTAAAATGCTCATAATCAGTTATTTCTTGAGCGGTGACACCAGTGAAGATAAATGCAGACATAGCCTATTTTAAGGTGCAGCAAAAGCTGCAGTGTGGGTCCATGTAATATCAAATCAATGACAAAACCTATCATTCATTTTGACTCATGTTTACAGCTCTTTGTTTGTTCAAATTCAAAACTGTAAACTGGAGCAGTTCAACTCAGCTAAAGCAATGCTTTGGATTTGGTCAATCTGGAAAGTTACCTCCAGTATATTTGTACATGCAAGGCTTTCTGCATGTACAAATATACTGTAGGTAACTTTCCAGATTGCATATTTGCACTGTGTATTGATCATTACTAATACTCGTGAAAATTACTACATTAACGCTCATTTCTCACAAGATGTAACATAAACATAAAATTCAAGTGCAGTCTTAGTATAATTATCTGTCTCTCCTATGTGTTTTCATTAACATTTCAGTCACAATTTGAAATATGCAACTAATTCTCTTACTGTCACCAACTCTTGATGCGGGTGTCTCGTGGCAGCTCCCATTTGTTTTGTGGCCTTCGCAGGGTCCATGAATTTGATTTTTTCTGAGGAACCTGGACAGCTTAAATGGACAAGACAGATGTCACTATTGTTTTATTTTCCTGACCACTGCAACTGCAATTTGAGTGAGTCCTCTATCTGCTATGAGTAAAACTCAACTCAAAATAAAAGCTAAAGCTACATCTGATTGTCCATCTGCATCTGACTCTCCATCATCAGACTGATGAACCTGTGAACCCTCACAAACATTTATATTCACGTCACCTGTCTGGCCATCTGAGTCTGCATCAGATTGATAAACCTGACCTATAACCTCTGCATCCTCAACATCTCCTTCACTCTGAAAAGATGCCATCATGGCTCGGATTCTTTTTACAGCTCGCTTTCTCACTTGTCGTCTATCCATTTTTAGAGCCTAATCACTGTCACTAAATACTCACTAAATTGCCTAACCTGATAGTACCTTGAAGACTGTGGTGCAGGTCGGCGTCAAGGACAAAGGAATCTGTAAAGACAATATATATGCAAATTAGTTGAAAATGTATGACCAAAATTGCAGATGTGCACTTCATTTTATTTGTGAAGTTTTAAATCATATGAGAAAAGTCTTGCCATAATTTTTGTAGTCTGCCTACTGAGTTGCATGACTAGACACTTTTACATATTTAACGATACATGTACAGCTTTCAATGAAATGTTCTATCAGGAAAATTATCATATTTAATATTTAAACTACCTGCATTTTATTTTCTGTAACTGATCGGTGTTAAAAATATCCCTAATCCTATCTATAACAAACAATCACTGGCAGAATGTCTTTCCCTCTCGCGCCAACTTTCCACAACAGGCCCACATTGTGTTACTTACTACTGGGCCGGTGTCGATACATCGTATGTGGGCCGCACCCTTACAGCAGGATTACATTTGATTTAAGTACATTTGCCGCCTAATTTGTCAATGTCCTCAACCAAGAAAATAAAGCGATTATCATGTACAAGTTAGCGTTTTATAATATGTCATGCCAAATCCAAGTAGCCATCTGCTTACTTAATACCTTAACCTTCATTTCTGATTCACATGTATTGAATTTTCCTGATGGCAAACTAAATAATCGTGAGCTAACCGGTGTCTCAAACGACGGTCAGTTCCTGGCAGACGCTCACATTTTGGCATGACACCGGCAGGTTTTAATGAGGTAGTGAGTTTGACGTTACAAATATAATCAGCAGTGGCGGCTGGTCAATAGAGGGCCATGGGGCATGGCCCCACCATGAGCCACACAAAAAAAAAAAAAAAAAAAAATTATAATAATCATAAATTATACAAATTGTCAATATTTGTGTTTTTGAACTGTGGAATGTACCCAGTAATGTGTGTAAAATATGATATCTGCGCAAAATATATGCTTTTCCTGCTCGTCCTCTCCGCCTGTGTGCTCTCTGCTCGTGCTCTCAGCCTGTGTGCTCTCTGCTCGTGCTCTCTGCCTGTGTGCGCGACACTCTGAGAACGCGCAGCTAGGGGGGCCTGATCGTTTTGGCCCAAAAGAGACGGGTCTATGAAGCAGTTTAGCCAATTGCTGATTCAAGATATAAATGAGTGACATACAATTTAGCCAATCAGCGCCCTCAAATAGATTCAGCTTGGGGCTAGAACGATCAGGCCCCCCTCGCTGCGCGTTCTCGTCAGGAGAAGTCTCTACGCGCGAGCGCCAGCGCGAGCACTCCTCCAAGACCCGTTTGAGAGGAGAACTTCGGCGGAGATTCTGCAGCCAAAGAGCTGATATCAGATCAGCCTGACCTCACAATCAGATAGCAGACTACATGCGAAGCTTCACTAGCTGTACACCAGACAGGTTTGGCTAGCTGGATGACGTCATGCTAATCATTTATTTAGCTTTTTAAAACAACGGGGACGGATCCAGCACGGACAGTTACGGGAGTGAGGAGGTAAGGAAACATGAGAACACCAGGACACACATGGAGAACTCTGTCAAGCTACATATTCGGCAAAGTGAACATATTTTCTTCTACATAGCCTCAGTCTCATCTGCTTAACTTGGTCATGGAGGCATCAACATGTAATAGAGATGTTAAATTAACAGTGAAAACTCATCATAGCTTAATTTAACATCAGTATTCATAATTACACTTCATGTTTACTTCTCCTGATCTTTACCTCCTATAACAAGGTCCATAGGACATCTCAATAAATAAACATGTTATATTATATTATATAAGTGTTATTTACTGATTGTTTTCGTGTTGGAATACATGTTAAATATTTAACTGCCAAGTAATAATGAGTGTTTGATACTTACATTTTTTTTGCATTAAATCATACTGGGATGTTTGCTGAAATTGATAAGATGGCCCTACCTAGAACATTTTCCACCAGCCGCCACTGATAATCAGCTTCTAAAATAAGAGCTTTTCTCAATGAAAAACTTACAGCCCCTTAACAGACCTCCCCTCTAAAACTCATTGTGACTCCTAAATGGAAACCCGACTAAGAACTGAACTAACGTAACGTTAGTTGTTGGTAGCGGCAGATCTACCGCTACAAACATTTCAGCTGAGAAAGAATAGGAATCGAAACTGCAGTTTAAACACAGCGCGCACTACCAACAGACAACCTTTTGATTGTGGGAAATAAAATATATATTTTTAACAAATATGTTTGTACTCACCGATAGTGGACTGATCTGATCTGATGAAATTCACAACACTGAAGGCAGACTGTCGTTTTCCAATCACGTGGAGGTTTTGTGGAGCGCTTGGTATAATCACAAGGGTCTCCCGCACGGGCGGTGGCGTTTGCTGGTGTCATCCGAAGGATTTCACAGGATAATGTTTACTTTCTTTTACGACTGTGATTGACTAAATAAAAACCAATGGAATAAAACCTAGGTAGATGTGCTATTTTATAATTTGTATTTAACTGGCAGTTGGTTGGACAAGACAATTGTATTTTGTGAAATGTATACATGAGTGCGTCAATTCGGGACAGGCTGTAGTTAAAAACAATGTCATCTTCCCTGTTGCACCTTGCGTAAAAAATGCTGGGTGATCGGTTCTGGCCCAGCAACGACATGTATACTTCACAGCAAGTTGCATTCAGTCAGTGTTGTGGGCCAAAAACTAACAACATAGTATTGGGCCATAACCTATGTAACAACCTTTGGCCCAGTAACAGCTTTACTACCAAAATATTGTAACTCTACTTCCACCTCTGGGCCAATTCTGGCATATACACAGATAATCTGTCCGTCAGTCAGCCGACACTGGCGGCGGTCAGCCAGAGTCGGCCCAGAACTGACTGCTATCTGGGGAGTGCTACGGACGGAGCTAGTTGTCTTACCTGTATTGAGAGGGTACCCTACTCATGGTTTACTTTATAACTTTATATCAACAATTATTATAACAACAATGAACAACCCACAACTAATGCTCTTTAATAGGGCAAAACACCACGACTCAACAGTTTGTGACAGTTAAACAATTTGTAGCACTAATAATTGTACATTTATAAAATGTCTCCGCCGAACTGCATGCTGGGTAAAGCATGCAAACCGGAGGTGAAGGAAACAGGAAGTGACGGAAGACACGCCACACAAACAGCTGTTCACCGCCGGTTGACCGGCCGTTCTTGTGTTAGTTTACGGTGTTAATTAATTAATGCATTAAGCCAGTGGCGGGCCGTCCTATAATGACGTCAGCATTACATGCCGCTCAGTGTCCATGTACAGGCTCTGCCGCGAGGTGCAGAGTGTGCTGTGATTGGTCAGTGGGCGAGCACGTGACTATCGTGAAACAAAACTTAACAGCCAGCAGAGGCTGATGGGTAGTGAATCACATCACGTGATGCGGTTCAGCCAATCAAAATGCATTCTGACTGAGTTGAGCTGCACCATGATAGAGGGTGCTGAGCCGAGGAATGACTGCAGAGCAGTACTTCAACGTTGAAGTTGTGAAAGTAAAATCCTGATACTCTCTTTGGGTCGAGGCTTGTCATTAAGGAATGACGGTGGATCCCACAGCCAGACCAGCTGAGAACATTATGTTTTCCTGAATTTAGGCTTTTTCATTTTCTGAATGCTCTAGCATTATTCAAACAACTCATACATAGTTACAGCCTTAAAAACGAATAGAAGCTGTGGCGCTATAATGTGGCTGGTGGTATTTCAGCTGCAGGACAGCAGTGAAGGCCCAGGTATAAAATGCACTGCCCGCCACTGCATTAAGGCTGAAAAAATACCGTGATATACCGTGAAACTGGTACAGTCTTAAAAAATACTGTGAAACCGGTAGAGTCTTAAAAAATACCGTGATATGGATTTGTGGTCATACCGCCCAGCCCTATCTCCTGGGTTCCTCTCACTGCCCACATGAGTCAGATGCCATCCTTACATTTCCTCTGGCAGCAGTTCTGTTTGCACTGAATCCTGACTGCTCCTGTATGTTGCTGTGTTGGTGAGCACAGTGATATCATAAGAGTTGGCTGTCTTGCGGTTCCATATTTCCCTTCTGGCTCCTGCTCTGGATTCAGCTGCAGACATGCTGGACTGGTTGACAGTGTTGTTAACTGACTGACTGACTGTGGAGGATTTTGCAGTGCTGCAGATCCAGCTGCAAATCCTTCTGTCTCTTCTTGCTTCTAGGTTTTTGGTTGTGTGTGTGACTCACTGAGGGTCAGCAGTCTGTCCTTCCATCTTCATCTGTCTTCTCTTTGTCTATCATCTGCTCTCTGTTTCCATCTTTCTCTCCGTCTCTTTGTCCTCTCTGTATCTCTGCGATCCCGTTGAATGTTCCCTGCCTCACTCCCTACTCATCAACTCTGGAATGGGATTCCTTCTGCAGACGACACACACAATTCCTACAAAGAAAGTATTCTCTGCTTCCCAGGAGACAAACTGGAAAACAGCAAAAAGTCAGGATGATGGGGCTAAGAAGAGATTTAGGACCGGAGCCTCTGAGAAACACAAACAAAGTGCAGCAATTACACGCACCGCCTCCACAGAGTCCACAGGATGCTATTTCACCCGCTGTCGCCTCTGTGCAGCTGAGATACCCACAGACACATTTACACACACTGTTTACTGCTAACAGGCTCAGTGGAGCTGCTCACTTCTCTTTCTCACACTCTCACTCTCCATCGCTTTCACACTCACCCCATTCATCTCCCTCCCAATTACCTCCTCTGCCCTCGCTCTCGTTGAGGAGTATTGAGGTGTGTGTGTGTGTGTGTGTGTGTGTGTGTGTGTGTGTGTGTGTGTGTGTGTGTGTGTAGATGAGCTGTGCATGCTTTTGTATTTTTACACTTGTTGAGCAGAGAGGAGGTGAGAAAGTCACGGGTAGTGAAAGGTGTTGACCTGCGGTGACTAATGGCAGTTCCACCTTGTTCCCCCCACCTGTCCTGAAGATGACGCGTGGAAGGCAAATATCTTTGCTTGAAATGTCAGTGTTAGTAACTTGCAGGCTTAATGCACGTTGATGACCTGCAGACCAGAGGAGGCTGCTCCTCTTCTTGTTTAAAGAAGCAAGACGAAGATCAAAATCTAAAAATCTAAAACATCACCAAAGAAATCACCCGACACAAACACTGTTGTGGCTGCAGGGTTCACTCCAGCTCAAACCAGCAGTAATGAAAGAATGAATCCACGAACTCAAAGGAAGAGAAGAGGTGTGCTGTCTGTGACACACAGCTCATGGAGGCAGTGAAGCTAGAAACGCTCCTTCTTCTTAATGTCATAACTCAAATCAGAAAACACAGACATGATACATATTCCAGATACGTTGTGTATTGCACTTTCTGAGGATATCATTCTATCTCATGTCCACTGGGTAATAAGCATTCATAAATCCACTGACAGGTCATTAAAGAAGAACTCCAGATGTTGCCTAAGAATCATTGCATTTTAAAGTTTTCATAATTATTTCCTAAATAGAGATGAAATATAAGTGTGGCGCGTCACATGACCTGCGGTTAGTACTGCGTGCACACAGCCTGGTGCTGGACCGGACCTGCAGCTGCTGCAGCAGAGAGTCAGCTGTGAGAAACAGAGGAGCCGTCACTTCATCTCCTCAGCACTGTGTTTAAGGCACGGCACACAGCAGCTGTATTTGATGTAATATAAAGGCGTCTTAGTGCCACATGAGCCCTCAAGCTATTTTATTCCCTTCTTCTCAAACTTTTAAATGAATATGAAATAAATGAGCCCTCAGCTGTCCCTCCAGGCTCCTCAGATGTAACCTGATGCACCACAGAGTTACTCAAGAGATCCTGGAGGAGCTGCTCACAAACTGCTGAACGTGACTGCACACGGAGCGCTCTGAGGCTCATCACCGAGGATATCTTCTCTCTGCTCTCATGAAGAGAGGATGTGTTTGAGATAAAGAAACCAGCATTAAACCGCCGACATTTAGATCACATCTAAAAGATCAACACGTTCACTTTCACTCAACATCTCAAACTCTGTATTTTCTTCTTTTATCATTTAATCATCAGAAGACATTCACAGCTATATGAAACCGTGACAGTGCTCAGTGCTGCTGGCCAGTGACCACAGCCTCATGCTCAGCCCTCTCTGTGTCCATTCACTCATCAACTCAATGCCTCCACCTCTAACATTGTTCTATTGTTGTTGAGCTCATATCTATGGAACTCAACACGTCCTAGATGTTTACCATTGAAAGCCAAATGAAAGGCTGGAATCCTCCCATTACAGGAAGTGTATCAGTGCAGGCTTTGAATAGAGAGATGAGGGCAGGTATCTGTGTGTGGTACAGACTGTAAGGAGCCCGTCCAATCATCTCCTTCAGCCTGAACCATGACAGCGCTTTACCTGCCTGGTTACCAGTCTGCACGCTCCCAGTGTGCTCACTGACTTCTACAAACTGCTTCACTTCATAACACGACTGCTCTGACAAAGACCGTATTCATCAGATACAGTCTGCTGGTGTTTTATTAGCCTTGTTTCAAAACTGGTACATAGCACCAAGACACCAGTGTGATGTTTCCACAATGAGAGATTCCTTCTGACGAGTAGGATGACAAGACAAGGATGTTTGAAACAGAGCTGAGTCATGTGACTTCAGTCCTTCAGAGCAAACTCCAACTGTGAACAAATGCATCAGAATCAAATCTCTCAAAATCAGAAGCTCTTTGATCTTTGAGCTCTTTGCTTGTATTGAGGAGCAGCTCACACACAGCGCTGCATCGGTCACTGAGCTGTGATAAAGATAAGCATGCAGCTGAAAGATGAGACAAGGGGAAGGACTGAACGACAGTGTGTGTGTGTGTGTGTGTGTGTGTGTGTGTGTCCCTCACTCACAGCCAGCAGTTCAGTGTGACTGACGGAGCCATGCAGCTAAATGCTTCACCTGCAGACACACTGCTGAAGAATGTTTCATCATGAATGCATTCTGGGTTTGAATTCTTACTTCAGTCAGATTGCCGAGCTGCTGTGAATAGACTGACTCGTGTTTTTGCGCCCACACTTTGTGTGTCTTCAAGATGTAACCCAGCAGTGTGAGAAGAACCAGAGACACCTGAGAATGTGATGCAGAAGCACACAATGTTCCACGTTCAGCCTCACAGTGCTCTCTTCATATATCATACATTTACATCTCCTGTCATGCTAGAAAGTGAGTTTTCTGTTAATCCCGAATCAAAAGAGAATCCGTGTTTTATTGAACACAACAGACCTGCTGTCGTTCTGGAGCTGTGTTGATGGTGCCACAAGTCTCTCAACGGCAGAATGAACCATAACTTCAATTAGTACGGCAGCGCCCTGAACTAATATCAGTCATTTAGCCCATGTTAACATATTCAGAGCTCAGTGTTAATGTGACAAGTTAACGTGCCTCAAAGTGCTTAAAGCATGGATAACTGCTGATTATCCAGCGCTCCACAGAGTCGTGCAATAAGCACTCTGACTGCTGGAAACCATGCCCTCGATTCTTTAGACCCTCAGAATAAATGTATCTGCTTCTCAAGTGGTCATTTCAAATGTATTGTGTTATGTTATGACAGTTGAGTCAACATTTCATTTGCAGAGTTGAGGTTTTCATTCTTGGCTTCGGGGACTAAATGATGCTGACGTACAGCAGAGCAGATGATCAGAGCCGTCGCTGTGGAACATGGACGATGTGCTCATGCATGGCATGCCAATTACACTCTGCCATTTCAATCAAAGTACAGTTCTTCAGCGAGGCTGGTAAATGATCGGGATCAGTGATCATCAAGTAGTTTTATTTCAGAGTGAAGCTATGCAGGATCAGAGATGAAGGGAATGATGCTTTTACAGATGAGGCAGGCAGCGTATGAGAGCTGGAGGCGGGAAGAAGACGCCGGTACTGATGCTGTGTGACTCTGATCAGCAGAGTGATCTCTAGTGATACACCTGGGAGTCAAACCGAGGTTTGTTATCACACTCTGAGGTACAGGTCTCACCTCAACCTGCGCCTAAAGTGATGAAGCAAAGTCTGCAAGATGATGTCAACTCACTGATGGTGTATGCTTGCTTTGTGATTATGGCGGTATACTTAAGCCTCAGGTACTCTGCTGACTCTTTTACTGCCAGTCTGCTCACCTGAAAGACTTTTCTCTGGTCTCGCCCTGACTGCTGATTATTCTTCTTCTTCAGAGGATCAACTCATTGACTCCAGCTGTGGAGTTGGAACCAGCATCCAGTTTGTATCATGGCTAGAAGTGAGATGCTGGTCCGATGATGAAGGACTGAAGATCAGGTCACCTCTTCTTTAGCAGGACAAATATGAAGGACAACTGCAGCAACAAGCCAAAACACAACATCTGACATATGAACACGTTACCAGCCTGTACCAGCGAACATGTTAGCACATATCTGTCTGTTTACACGTCCAGTGGACAAAGAACAACTCCAGCATTCATCTGGAGTCATGATTTTGGTCGAAACAATAGATCCTGTCCTTTGAGCTCGGTCTTCTCTTTAGCTGTACGATGTTGATGTCCAGCTTCCCAACCTCAGTGTGTCTGCGCGTGTTTGGAGCTCTTGGTCTGACACCATGCTGCTGGACACCAGTAGAGGAGGCTGGAAGCTGTGGGCTGGAAAACAGAAATATAAATGATGAGACAGAAGAGGCTGAAACACTCTGAGGGAACTGCAGAGTTCTGTGTGGATGCATCACTACAGACGAGCCTTTTGACAGTGCACGCACGTCATTTCATCCAGTGTTACTGATTACTTGAGCTTTAACTGTAAACCTGGACACAGAGTAGCGGCAGCAGAACATAGCCGCATCCATGTAATGTGATAAAAGAAAGCAGGTTGACCTGTTAGGGACCCGCCCTCTTTCTACAGTGGAACTGTGTGTTTGTCGTCCATGTCCCTGCCTGGTGATATCTGTTGTGTAGATGATGCATTGTGGTTATTGTGTATGTCTTTGTTGATGCATTGTGGTTATTGTGTATGTCTTTGTTGATGCATTGTGGTTATTGTGTATGTCTTTGATGATGCATTGTGGTTATTGTGGATGTCTTTGTTGATGTATTGTGTATGTCTGTGTTCATGGTGACAGACCAGTTCCTCCTCTGGGGATCTATGAAGTTCATCTGATCCTGTTGATGCTTAGTTGGTGGTTGTAGCCTCACTGAGCTAGTTCTACCTGAGCTCTGAGCGTTATGACCTGAGGGTCCCAGACTGACTGACCCACCTGAACTACTCCTGAGCAGTGATATCAAAGCTTGTGTGTTGTGTGCCGTCCACAATAGCAACAACGTGGACAGCTCTGTTTGTATTCTGTTGTATATTGTATTCTGCTGGCCTTGCTGCTGGAATTGTGTGCTCGTTTTAATCAGACTCTGGGACCTTGAACTGCCTACTAAACTAGGGGCAAATAACTTTGAGCTGGTTCAATTAGTCAGGCCAGGTTGTCAGGCCATTTAAAGTGTGTGGAGGTAGAGACATGACTCAGAGGTGACACCCAGAGAATAATAACTCCTCCCTCACAATCTCACTTTTTTTATCTCCGTTTCTGTGGCTCTCCCTCTCTGCACGCACACACGCACACACACACGCACACACACACACACACACACAGTTATTCTAACAGAATGAACTAACCCAACCAAGGAGACATTCACAGCTGTGTTACAGGAGAGATAAGATAAGATAAGATAAGATAAGATAATCCTTTATTAGTCCCTCAGTGGGGAAATTACAGGATTACAGCAGCATTGCTCACAAGTAATAAAATAAAAGATAAAAATCAAGTAATATAATAAACTAAACAGTAAACAGTAGAACAGTAATAAAATAAGACAGTAAGAAGAGTATTAGATATACTAAATATGCCAGTATATACAGAATATACAGAATATACAGGCGGATCAGGTAAATACTTAAACGTATTGGATATTGCACGGATTAGATGAGATATTGCACCAGGTGAATGAATTAAAGTGTTCAGTGTGTGCAAAGTGTTCGTGTTCAAGTGTTCAAGTGTTAGTGGTCCACCGAGAGCAGTTTGTTGTGCAGCCTGACAGCAGCGGGGAGAAAGGACTTGCGGTACCTCTCCCTCAGACACCGGGGGTGAATCAGCCGGTGACTGAAGGAGCTGTGCAGAGCTGCCAGAGTGTCCTGCATGGGGTGGGAGGCGTGGCTCATCAGGGATGAGAGCTTCGCCATCATCCTCCTGTCTCCCACCACCTCCACAGTATCCAGTGGACATCCCAGCACGCTGCTGGCCTTCCTCACCAGTTTGTCCAGTCTCCTCCTGTCAGCTGCCGCGATGCTGCTGTTCCAGAAGACCACTCCATAGAAGATGGCTGATGCCACCACGGAGTCGAAGAAGGTCTTCAGGAGTGCTCCCTGCACCCCAAAAGACCTCAGTCTCCTCAGCAGAAAGAGTCTGCTCTGTCCTTTTTTATAGAGAGGGATGTTAACATGGATATAGAGAGGGATGTTAACATGTGACTGCTGAGCTGAGCTGGGGTCAGTCTGGACTGATGGCATGTTCATATGTCTCAGTGTGTGTTTCTGGGATCTTTTGCTCAATTTAAGTTAGATGCACATTACATTTTAATTGTCACTTTTCAGGATATTTGCGAGAAAAGAGAGTGAGTCCATCATGTAGCTTTGGCTTTTGAAGTCTGGTTTTTCTATGAATTGAGCAGTTTGAATGTAAGTGTGTCATGGTCCTGTACGTCACTAGTATGGAGGTGAACTGTACGTCACTATGGAGGTGAACTGTACGTCACTATGGAGGTGAACTGTACGTCACTTGTATGGTGAACTGTACGTCACTATGGAGGTGAACTGTACGTCACTATGGAGGTGAACTGTACGTCACTATGGAGGTGAACTGTACGTCACTATGGAGGTGAACTGTACGTCACTAGTACGGAGGTGAACTGTACGTCACTAGTACGGAGGTGAACTGTACGTCACTAGTACGGAGGTGAACTGTACGTCACTAGTATGGAGGTGAACTGTACGTCACTAGTATGGAGGTGAACTGTACGTCACTATGGAGGTGAACTGTACGTCACTATGGAGGTGAACTGTACGTCACTATGGAGGTGAACTGTACGTCACTATGGAGGTGAACTGTACGTCACTATGGAGGTGAACTGTGCGTCACTAGTATGGAGGTGAACTGTACGTCACTATGGTGGTGAACTGTACGTCTTCAGTATGGAGGTGAACTGTGCGTCACTAGTATGGAGGTGAACTGTACGTCACTATGGAGGTGAACTGTACGTCACTATGGAGGTGAACTGTACGTCACTATGGAGGTGAACTGTGCGTCAGTATGGAGGTGAACTGTGCGTCAGTATGGAGGTGAACTGTACGTCACTAGTATGGAGGTGAACTGTACGTCACTAGTACGGAGGTGAACTGTACGTCACTAGTACGGAGGTGAACTGTACGTCACTAGTATGGAGGTGAACTGTACGTCACTAGTATGGAGGTGAACTGTACGTCACTATGGAGGTGAACTGTACGTCACTATGGAGGTGAACTGTACGTCACTATGGAGGTGAACTGTGCGTCACTAGTATGGAGGTGAACTGTACGTCACTATGGAGGTGAACTGTACGTCTTCAGTATGGAGGTGAACTGTGCGTCACTAGTATGGAGGTGAACTGTACGTCACTATGGAGGTGAACTGTACGTCACTATGGAGGTGAACTGTACGTCACTATGGAGGTGAACTGTGCGTCAGTATGGAGGTGAACTGTGCGTCAGTATGGAGGTGAACTGTACGTCACTAGTATGGAGGTGAACTGTACGTCACTAGTATGGAGGTGAACTGTGCGTCACTAGTATGGAGGTGAACTGTGCGTCACTAGTATGGAGGTGAACTGTACGTCACTATGGAGGTGAACTGTACGTCACTTGTATGGTGAACTGTACGTCACTATTGAGGTGAACTGTACGTCACTAGTATGGTGAACTGTACGTCACTTGTATGGTGAACTGTACGTCACTATGGAGGTGAACTGTACGTCACTAGTATGGAGGTGAACTGTATGTCACTAGTACGGAGGTGAACTGTACGTCACTATGGAGGTGAACTGTACGTCACTAGTACGGAGGTGAACTGTACGTCACTATGGAGGTGAACTGTACGTCACTAGTACGGAGGTGAACTGTACGTCACTAGTATGGAGGTGAACTGTACGTCACTAGTATGGAGGTGAACTGTGCGTCACTAGTATGGAGGTGAACTGTACGTCACTAGTATGGAGGTGAACTGTACGTCACTAGTATGGAGGTGAACTGTACGTCACTATGGAGGTGAACTGTACGTCACTAGTACGGAGGTGAACTGTACGTCACTAGTACGGAGGTGAACTGTACGTCACTAGTATGGAGGTGAACTGTACGTCACTAGTATGGAGGTGAACTGTGCGTCACTAGTATGGAGGTGAACTGTACGTCACTAGTACGGAGGTGAACTGTACGTCACTAGTATGGAGGTGAACTGTACGTCACTATGGAGGTGAACTGTACGTCACTATGGAGGTGAACTGTACGTCACTATGGAGGTGAACTGTACGTCACTATGGAGGTGAACTGTGCGTCACTAGTATGGAGGTGAACTGTACGTCACTATGGAGGTGAACTGTACGTCTTCAGTATGGAGGTGAACTGTGCGTCACTAGTATGGAGGTGAACTGTACGTCACTATGGAGGTGAACTGTACGTCACTATGGAGGTGAACTGTACGTCACTATGGAGGTGAACTGTGCGTCAGTATGGAGGTGAACTGTGCGTCAGTATGGAGGTGAACTGTGCGTCAGTATGGAGGTGAACTGTACGTCACTAGTATGGAGGTGAACTGTACGTCACTAGTACGGAGGTGAACTGTACGTCACTATGGAGGTGAACTGTACGTCACTATGGAGGTGAACTGTACGTCACTATGGAGGTGAACTGTACGTCAGTATGGAGGTGAACTGTGCGTCAGTATGGAGGTGAACTGTACGTCACTATGGAGGTGAACTGTGCGTCACTAGTATGGAGGTGAACTGTACGTCACTATGGAGGTGAACTGTGCGTCAGTATGGAGGTGAACTGTACGTCACTATGGAGGTGAACTGTACGTCTTCACTATGGAGGTGAACTGTGCGTCACTAGTATGGAGGTGAACTGTACGTCACTATGGAGGTGAACTGTACGTCAGTATGGAGGTGAACTGTACGTCACTATGGAGGTGAACTGTGCGTCACTAGTATGGAGGTGAACTGTACGTCACTATGGAGGTGAATTGTATGTCACTATGGAGGTGAACTGTACGTCACTTGTATGGTGAACTGTGCGTCACTAGTATGGAGGTGAACTGTACGTCACTATGGAGGTGAACTGTACGTCACTATGGAGGTGAACTGTACGTCACTATGGAGGTGAACTGTGCGTCAGTATGGAGGTGAACTGTGCGTCAGTATGGAGGTGAACTGTACGTCACTAGTATGGAGGTGAACTGTACGTCACTATGGAGGTGAACTGTACGTCACTATGGAGGTGAACTGTGCGTCACTAGTATGGAGGTGAACTGTACGTCACTATGGAGGTGAACTGTACGTCACTATGGAGGTGAACTGTACGTCACTATGGAGGTGAACTGTGCGTCAGTATGGAGGTGAACTGTGCGTCAGTATGGAGGTGAACTGTACGTCACTAGTACGGAGGTGAACTGTACGTCACTAGTATGGAGGTGAACTGTACGTCACTAGTATGGAGGTGAACTGTGCGTCACTAGTATGGAGGTGAACTGTACGTCACTAGTATGGAGGTGAACTGTACGTCACTAGTATGGAGGTGAACTGTACGTCACTATGGAGGTGAACTGTACGTCACTAGTACGGAGGTGAACTGTACGTCACTAGTACGGAGGTGAACTGTACGTCACTAGTATGGAGGTGAACTGTACGTCACTAGTATGGAGGTGAACTGTGCGTCACTAGTATGGAGGTGAACTGTACGTCACTATGGAGGTGAACTGTACGTCACTATGGAGGTGAACTGTGCGTCACTAGTATGGAGGTGAACTGTACGTCACTATGGAGGTGAACTGTACGTCACTATGGAGGTGAACTGTACGTCAGTATGGAGGTGAACTGTGCGTCACTAGTATGGAGGTGAACTGTACGTCACTATGGAGGTGAACTGTACGTCACTATGGAGGTGAACTGTACGTCACTATGGAGGTGAACTGTGCGTCAGTATGGAGGTGAACTGTACGTCACTATGGAGGTGAACTGTACGTCACTATGGAGGTGAACTGTACGTCACTAGTACGGAGGTGAACTGTACGTCACTAGTACGGAGGTGAACTGTACGTCACTAGTACGGAGGTGAACTGTACGTCACTAGTATGGAGGTGAACTGTACGTCACTATGGAGGTGAACTGTACGTCACTATGGAGGTGAACTGTACGTCACTATGGAGGTGAACTGTGCGTCACTAGTATGGAGGTGAACTGTACGTCACTATGGAGGTGAACTGTACGTCTTCAGTATGGAGGTGAACTGTGCGTCACTAGTATGGAGGTGAACTGTACGTCACTATGGAGGTGAACTGTACGTCACTATGGAGGTGAACTGTACGTCACTATGGAGGTGAACTGTGCGTCAGTATGGAGGTGAACTGTGCGTCAGTATGGAGGTGAACTGTACGTCACTAGTATGGAGGTGAACTGTACGTCACTAGTATGGAGGTGAACTGTGCGTCACTAGTATGGAGGTGAATTGTGCGTCACTAGTATGGAGGTGAACTGTACGTCACTATGGAGGTGAACTGTACGTCACTTGTATGGTGAACTGTACGTCACTATGGAGGTGAACTGTACGTCACTAGTATGGTGAACTGTACGTCACTTGTATGGTGAACTGTACGTCACTATGGAGGTGAACTGTACGTCACTAGTATGGAGGTGAACTGTATGTCACTAGTACGGAGGTGAACTGTACGTCACTATGGAGGTGAACTGTACGTCACTAGTACGGAGGTGAACTGTACGTCACTATGGAGGTGAACTGTACGTCACTAGTACGGAGGTGAACTGTACGTCACTAGTATGGAGGTGAACTGTACGTCACTAGTATGGAGGTGAACTGTGCGTCACTAGTATGGAGGTGAACTGTACGTCACTAGTATGGAGGTGAACTGTACGTCACTAGTATGGAGGTGAACTGTACGTCACTATGGAGGTGAACTGTACGTCACTAGTACGGAGGTGAACTGTACGTCACTAGTACGGAGGTGAACTGTACGTCACTAGTATGGAGGTGAACTGTACGTCACTAGTATGGAGGTGAACTGTGCGTCACTAGTATGGAGGTGAACTGTACGTCACTATGGAGGTGAACTGTACGTCACTATGGAGGTGAACTGTGCGTCACTAGTATGGAGGTGAACTGTACGTCACTATGGAGGTGAACTGTACGTCACTATGGAGGTGAACTGTACGTCAGTATGGAGGTGAACTGTGCGTCACTAGTATGGAGGTGAACTGTACGTCACTATGGAGGTGAACTGTACGTCACTATGGAGGTGAACTGTACGTCACTATGGAGGTGAACTGTGCGTCAGTATGGAGGTGAACTGTACGTCACTATGGAGGTGAACTGTGCGTCACTAGTATGGAGGTGAACTGTACGTCACTATGGAGGTGAACTGTACGTCACTATGGAGGTGAACTGTGCGTCAGTATGGAGGTGAACTGTACGTCACTATGGAGGTGAACTGTACGTCTTCACTATGGAGGTGAACTGTGCGTCACTAGTATGGAGGTGAACTGTACGTCACTATGGAGGTGAACTGTACGTCAGTATGGAGGTGAACTGTACGTCACTATGGAGGTGAACTGTGCGTCACTAGTATGGAGGTGAACTGTACGTCACTATGGAGGTGAATTGTATGTCACTATGGAGGTGAACTGTACGTCACTTGTATGGTGAACTGTGCGTCACTAGTATGGAGGTGAACTGTACGTCACTATGGAGGTGAACTGTACGTCACTATGGAGGTGAACTGTACGTCACTATGGAGGTGAACTGTGCGTCAGTATGGAGGTGAACTGTGCGTCAGTATGGAGGTGAACTGTACGTCACTAGTATGGAGGTGAACTGTACGTCACTATGGAGGTGAACTGTACGTCACTATGGAGGTGAACTGTGCGTCACTAGTATGGAGGTGAACTGTACGTCACTATGGAGGTGAACTGTACGTCACTATGGAGGTGAACTGTGCGTCAGTATGGAGGTGAACTGTGCGTCAGTATGGAGGTGAACTGTACGTCACTAGTATGGAGGTGAACTGTACGTCACTAGTATGGAGGTGAACTGTGCGTCACTAGTATGGAGGTGAACTGTACGTCACTATGGAGGTGAACTGTACGTCACTATGGAGGTGAACTGTACGTCACTTGTATGGTGAACTGTACGTCACTATGGAGGTGAACTGTACGTCACTATGGAGGTGAACTGTACGTCACTATGGAGGTGAACTGTACGTCACTATGGAGGTGAACTGTACGTCACTAGTACGGAGGTGAACTGTACGTCACTAGTACGGAGGTGAACTGTACGTCACTATGGAGGTGAACTGTACGTCACTAGTACGGAGGTGAACTGTACGTCACTAGTATGGAGGTGAACTGTACGTCACTAGTATGGAGGTGAACTGTACGTCACTATGGAGGTGAACTGTACGTCACTAGTACGGAGGTGAACTGTACGTCACTAGTATGGAGGTGAACTGTGCGTCACTAGTATGGAGGTGAACTGTACGTCACTATGGAGGTGAACTGTACGTCACTATGGAGGTGAACTGTACGTCACTATGGAGGTGAACTGTACGTCACTATGGAGGTGAACTGTGCGTCAGTATGGAGGTGAACTGTGCGTCAGTATGGAGGTGAACTGTACGTCACTAGTATGGAGGTGAACTGTACGTCACTATGGAGGTGAACTGTACGTCACTATGGAGGTGAACTGTGCGTCACTAGTATGGAGGTGAACTGTACGTCACTATGGAGGTGAACTGTACGTCACTATGGAGGTGAACTGTGCGTCAGTATGGAGGTGAACTGTGCGTCAGTATGGAGGTGAACTGTACGTCACTAGTATGGAGGTGAACTGTACGTCACTAGTATGGAGGTGAACTGTGCGTCACTAGTATGGAGGTGAACTGTACGTCACTATGGAGGTGAACTGTACGTCACTATGGAGGTGAACTGTACGTCACTTGTATGGTGAACTGTACGTCACTATGGAGGTGAACTGTACGTCACTATGGAGGTGAACTGTACGTCACTATGGAGGTGAACTGTACGTCACTATGGAGGTGAACTGTACGTCACTATGGAGGTGAACTGTACGTCACTAGTACGGAGGTGAACTGTACGTCACTATGGAGGTGAACTGTACGTCACTAGTACGGAGGTGAACTGTACGTCACTAGTATGGAGGTGAACTGTACGTCACTAGTATGGAGGTGAACTGTACGTCACTATGGAGGTGAACTGTACCTCACTAGTACGGAGGTGAACTGTACGTCACTATGGAGGTGAACTGTACGTCACTATGGAGGTGAACTGTACGTCACTATGGAGGTGAACTGTGCGTCACTAGTATGGAGGTGAACTGTACGTCACTATGGAGGTGAACTGTACGTCTTCAGTATGGAGGTGAACTGTGCGTCACTAGTATGGAGGTGAACTGTACGTCACTATGGAGGTGAACTGTACGTCACTATGGAGGTGAACTGTACGTCACTATGGAGGTGAACTGTGCGTCAGTATGGAGGTGAACTGTGCGTCAGTATGGAGGTGAACTGTACGTCACTAGTATGGAGGTGAACTGTACGTCACTAGTATGGAGGTGAACTGTGCGTCACTAGTATGGAGGTGAACTGTGCGTCACTAGTATGGAGGTGAACTGTACGTCACTATGGAGGTGAACTGTACGTCACTTGTATGGTGAACTGTACGTCACTATGGAGGTGAACTGTACGTCACTAGTATGGTGAACTGTACGTCACTTGTATGGTGAACTGTACGTCACTATGGAGGTGAACTGTACGTCACTAGTATGGAGGTGAACTGTATGTCACTAGTACGGAGGTGAACTGTACGTCACTATGGAGGTGAACTGTACGTCACTAGTACGGAGGTGAACTGTACGTCACTATGGAGGTGAACTGTACGTCACTAGTACGGAGGTGAACTGTACGTCACTAGTATGGAGGTGAACTGTACGTCACTAGTATGGAGGTGAACTGTGCGTCACTAGTATGGAGGTGAACTGTACGTCACTAGTATGGAGGTGAACTGTACGTCACTAGTATGGAGGTGAACTGTACGTCACTATGGAGGTGAACTGTACGTCACTAGTACGGAGGTGAACTGTACGTCACTAGTACGGAGGTGAACTGTACGTCACTAGTATGGAGGTGAACTGTACGTCACTAGTATGGAGGTGAACTGTGCGTCACTAGTATGGAGGTGAACTGTACGTCACTATGGAGGTGAACTGTACGTCACTATGGAGGTGAACTGTGCGTCACTAGTATGGAGGTGAACTGTACGTCACTATGGAGGTGAACTGTACGTCACTATGGAGGTGAACTGTACGTCAGTATGGAGGTGAACTGTGCGTCACTAGTATGGAGGTGAACTGTACGTCACTATGGAGGTGAACTGTACGTCACTATGGAGGTGAACTGTACGTCACTATGGAGGTGAACTGTGCGTCAGTATGGAGGTGAACTGTACGTCACTATGGAGGTGAACTGTGCGTCACTAGTATGGAGGTGAACTGTACGTCACTATGGAGGTGAACTGTACGTCACTATGGAGGTGAACTGTGCGTCAGTATGGAGGTGAACTGTACGTCACTATGGAGGTGAACTGTACGTCTTCACTATGGAGGTGAACTGTGCGTCACTAGTATGGAGGTGAACTGTACGTCACTATGGAGGTGAACTGTACGTCAGTATGGAGGTGAACTGTACGTCACTATGGAGGTGAACTGTGCGTCACTAGTATGGAGGTGAACTGTACGTCACTATGGAGGTGAATTGTATGTCACTATGGAGGTGAACTGTACGTCACTTGTATGGTGAACTGTGCGTCACTAGTATGGAGGTGAACTGTACGTCACTATGGAGGTGAACTGTACGTCACTATGGAGGTGAACTGTACGTCACTATGGAGGTGAACTGTGCGTCAGTATGGAGGTGAACTGTGCGTCAGTATGGAGGTGAACTGTACGTCACTAGTATGGAGGTGAACTGTACGTCACTATGGAGGTGAACTGTACGTCACTATGGAGGTGAACTGTGCGTCACTAGTATGGAGGTGAACTGTACGTCACTATGGAGGTGAACTGTACGTCACTATGGAGGTGAACTGTGCGTCAGTATGGAGGTGAACTGTGCGTCAGTATGGAGGTGAACTGTACGTCACTAGTATGGAGGTGAACTGTACGTCACTAGTATGGAGGTGAACTGTGCGTCACTAGTATGGAGGTGAACTGTACGTCACTATGGAGGTGAACTGTACGTCACTATGGAGGTGAACTGTACGTCACTTGTATGGTGAACTGTACGTCACTATGGAGGTGAACTGTACGTCACTATGGAGGTGAACTGTACGTCACTATGGAGGTGAACTGTACGTCACTATGGAGGTGAACTGTACGTCACTAGTACGGAGGTGAACTGTACGTCACTAGTACGGAGGTGAACTGTACGTCACTATGGAGGTGAACTGTACGTCACTAGTACGGAGGTGAACTGTACGTCACTAGTATGGAGGTGAACTGTACGTCACTAGTATGGAGGTGAACTGTACGTCACTATGGAGGTGAACTGTACGTCACTAGTACGGAGGTGAACTGTACGTCACTAGTATGGAGGTGAACTGTGCGTCACTAGTATGGAGGTGAACTGTACGTCACTATGGAGGTGAACTGTACGTCACTATGGAGGTGAACTGTACGTCTTCAGTATGGAGGTGAACTGTGCGTCACTAGTATGGAGGTGAACTGTACGTCACTATGGAGGTGAACTGTACGTCACTATGGAGGTGAACTGTACGTCACTATGGAGGTGAACTGTGCGTCAGTATGGAGGTGAACTGTACGTCACTATGGAGGTGAACTGTACGTCACTATGGAGGTGAACTGTGCGTCACTATGGAGGTGAACTGTACGTCACTATGGAGGTGAACTGTGCGTCAGTATGGAGGTGAATGTGCGTCAGTATGGAGGTGAACTGTACGTCACTATGGAGGTGAACTGTGCGTCACTAGTATGGAGGTGAACTGTACGTCACTGTGGAGGTGAACTGTGCGTCAGTATGGAGGTGAACTGTGCGTCAGTATGGAGGTGAACTGTACGTCACTATGGAGGTGAACTGTACGTCTTCACTATGGAGGTGAACTGTGCGTCACTAGTATGGAGGTGAACTGTACGTCACTATGGAGGTGAACTGTACGTCACTATGGAGGTGAACTGTACGTCTTCAGTATGGAGGTGAACTGTGCGTCACTAGTATGGAGGTGAACTGTACGTCACTATGGAGGTGAACTGTACGTCACTATGGAGGTGAACTGTACGTCACTATGGAGGTGAACTGTGCGTCAGTATGGAGGTGAACTGTACGTCACTATGGAGGTGAACTGTACGTCACTATGGAGGTGAACTGTGCGTCACTATGGAGGTGAACTGTACGTCACTATGGAGGTGAACTGTGCGTCAGTATGGAGGTGAATGTGCGTCAGTATGGAGGTGAACTGTACGTCACTATGGAGGTGAACTGTGCGTCACTAGTATGGAGGTGAACTGTACGTCACTATGGAGGTGAACTGTGCGTCAGTATGGAGGTGAACTGTGCGTCAGTATGGAGGTGAACTGTACGTCACTATGGAGGTGAACTGTACGTCTTCACTATGGAGGTGAACTGTGCGTCACTAGTATGGAGGTGAACTGTACGTCACTATGGAGGTGAACTGTACATCAGTATGGAGGTGAACTGTGCGTCAGTATGGAGGTGAACTGTACGTCACTATGGAGGTGAACTGTGCGTCACTATGGAGGTGAACTGTACGTCACTATGGAGGTGAACTGTGCGTCACTAGTATGGAGGTGAACTGTACGTCACTATGGAGGTGAACTGTACGTCACTATGGAGGTGAACTGTACGTCTTCAGTATGGAGGTGAACTGTGCGTCACTAGTATGGAGGTGAACTGTACGTCACTATGGAGGTGAACTGTACGTCACTATGGAGGTGAACTGTACGTCACTATGGAGGTGAACTGTGCGTCAGTATGGAGGTGAACTGTACGTCACTATGGAGGTGAACTGTACGTCACTATGGAGGTGAACTGTGCGTCAGTATGGAGGTGAATGTGCGTCAGTATGGAGGTGAACTGTACGTCACCATGGAGGTGAACTGTGCGTCACTAGTATGGAGGTGAACTGTACGTCACTATGGAGGTGAACTGTACGTCACTATGGAGGTGAACTGTGCGTCAGTATGGAGGTGAATGTGCGTCAGTATGGAGGTGAACTGTACGTCACTATGGAGGTGAACTGTGCGTCACTAGTATGGAGGTGAACTGTACGTCACTATGGAGGTGAACTGTGCGTCAGTATGGAGGTGAACTGTGCGTCAGTATGGAGGTGAACTGTACGTCACTATGGAGGTGAACTGTACGTCAGTATGGAGGTGAACTGTACGTCACTATGGAGGTGAACTGTGCGTCAGTATGGAGGTGAACTGTACGTCACTATGGAGGTGAACTGTGCGTCACTAGTATGGAGGTGAACTGTACGTCACTATGGAGGTGAACTGTACGTCAGTATGGAGGTGAACTGTGCGTCAGTATGGAGGTGAACTGTACGTCACTATGGAGGTGAACTGTGCGTCACTAGTATGGAGGTGAACTGTACGTCACTATGGAGGTGAACTGTGCGTCACTATGGAGGTGAACTGTACGTCACTATGGAGGTGAACTGTACGTCACTTGTATGGTGAACTGTGCGTCACTATGGAGGTGAACTGTACGTCACTATGGAGGTGAACTGTACGTCACTTGTATGGTGAACTGTGCGTCACTAGTATGGAGGTGAACTGTACGTCACTATGGAGGTGAACTGTACGTCACTATGGAGGTGAACTGTACGTCACTATGGAGGTGAACTGTGCGTCAGTATGGAGGTGAACTGTGCGTCAGTATGGAGGTGAACTGTACGTCACTAGTATGGAGGTGAACTGTACGTCACTATGGAGGTGAACTGTACGTCACTATGGAGGTGAACTGTGCGTCAGTATGGAGGTGAATGTGCGTCAGTATGGAGGTGAACTGTACGTCACTATGGAGGTGAACTGTGCGTCACTAGTATGGAGGTGAACTGTACGTCACTATGGAGGTGAACTGTACGTCACTATGGAGGTGAACTGTGCGTCAGTATGGAGGTGAATGTGCGTCAGTATGGAGGTGAACTGTACGTCACTATGGAGGTGAACTGTGCGTCACTAGTATGGAGGTGAACTGTACGTCACTATGGAGGTGAACTGTGCGTCAGTATGGAGGTGAACTGTGCGTCAGTATGGAGGTGAACTGTACGTCACTATGGAGGTGAACTGTACGTCAGTATGGAGGTGAACTGTACGTCACTATGGAGGTGAACTGTGCGTCAGTATGGAGGTGAACTGTACGTCACTATGGAGGTGAACTGTGCGTCACTAGTATGGAGGTGAACTGTACGTCACTATGGAGGTGAACTGTACGTCAGTATGGAGGTGAACTGTGCGTCAGTATGGAGGTGAACTGTACGTCACTATGGAGGTGAACTGTGCGTCACTAGTATGGAGGTGAACTGTACGTCACTATGGAGGTGAACTGTATGTCACTTGTATGGTGAACTGTACGTCACTATGGAGGTGAACTGTACGTCACTATGGAGGTGAACTGTACGTCACTTGTATGGTGAACTGTGCGTCACTAGTATGGAGGTGAACTGTACGTCACTATGGAGGTGAACTGTACGTCACTATGGAGGTGAACTGTACGTCACTATGGAGGTGAACTGTGCGTCAGTATGGAGGTGAACTGTGCGTCAGTATGGAGGTGAACTGTACGTCACTAGTATGGAGGTGAACTGTACGTCACTATGGAGGTGAACTGTACGTCACTATGGAGGTGAACTGTGCGTCACTAGTATGGAGGTGAACTGTACGTCACTATGGAGGTGAACTGTACGTCACTATGGAGGTGAACTGTACGTCACTATGGAGGTGAACTGTGCGTCAGTATGGAGGTGAACTGTGCGTCAGTATGGAGGTGAACTGTACGTCACTAGTATGGAGGTGAACTGTACGTCACTAGTATGGAGGTGAACTGTGCGTCACTAGTATGGAGGTGAACTGTACGTCACTATGGAGGTGAACTGTACGTCACTATGGAGGTGAACTGTGCGTCACTATGGAGGTGAACTGTACATCAGTATGGAGGTGAACTGTACATCACTATGGAGGTGAACTGTGCGTCACTAGTATGGAGGTGAACTGTACGTCACTATGGAGGTGAACTGTACGTCACTATGGAGGTGAACTGTGCGTCACTAGTATGGAGGTGAACTGTACGTCACTATGGAGGTGAACTGTACGTTACTATGGAGGTGAACTGTACGTCTTCAGTATGGAGGTGAACTGTGCGTCACTAGTATGGAGGTGAACTGTACGTCACTATGGAGGTGAACTGTACGTCACTATGGAGGTGAACTGTACGTCACTATGGAGGTGAACTGTGCGTCAGTATGGAGGTGAACTGTACGTCACTATGGAGGTGAACTGTACGTCACTATGGAGGTGAACTGTGCGTCACTAGTATGGAGGTGAACTGTACGTCACTATGGAGGTGAACTGTGCGTCAGTATGGAGGTGAACTGTGCGTCAGTATGGAGGTGAACTGTACGTCACTATGGAGGTGAACTGTACGTCAGTATGGAGGTGAACTGTACGTCACTATGGAGGTGAACTGTGCGTCAGTATGGAGGTGAACTGTACGTCACTATGGAGGTGAACTGTGCGTCACTAGTATGGAGGTGAACTGTACGTCACTATGGAGGTGAACTGTACGTCAGTATGGAGGTGAACTGTGCGTCAGTATGGAGGTGAACTGTACGTCACTATGGAGGTGAACTGTGCGTCACTAGTATGGAGGTGAACTGTACGTCACTATGGAGGTGAAACTGTATGTCACTTGTATGGTGAACTGTACGTCACTATGGAGGTGAACTGTACGTCACTATGGAGGTGAACTGTACGTCACTAGTACGGAGGTGAACTGTACGTCACTAGTACGGAGGTGAACTGTACGTCACTAGTATGGAGGTGAACTGTACGTCACTATGGAGGTGAACTGTACGTCACTAGTACGGAGGTGAACTGTACGTCACTATGGAGGTGAACTGTACGTCACTAGTATGGAGGTGAACTGTACGTCACTATGGAGGTGAACTGTACGTCACTAGTACGGAGGTGAACTGTACGTCACTATGGAGGTGAACTGTACATCACTAGTACGGAGGTGAACTGTACGTCACTAGTACGGAGGTGAACTGTACGTCACTAGTACGGCGGTGAACTGTACGTCACTAGTATGGAGGTGAACTGTACGTCACTAGTATGGAGGTGAACTGTACATCACTAGTACGGAGGTGAACTGTACGTCACTAGTACGGAGGTGAACTGTACGTCACTAGTATGGAGGTGAACTGTGCGTCACTAGTATGGAGGTGAACTGTGCGTCACTAGTATGGAGGTGAACTGTACGTCACTATGGAGGTGAACTGTACGTCACTATGGAGGTGAACTGTACGTCACTAGTATGGAGGTGAACTGTACGTCTTCACTATGGAGGTGAACTGTACGTCACCATGGAGGTGAACTGTACGTCACTAGTATGGAGGTGAACTGTACGTCACTATGGAGGTGAACTGTACGTCACTAGTACGGAGGTGAACTGTACGTCTTCACTATGGAGGTGAACTGTATGTCACTAGTATGGAGGTGAACTGTACGTCTTCACTATGGAGGTGAACTGTACGTCACTAGTATGGAGGTGAACTGTACGTCACTAGTACAGTTAGCCCGAACTAGTTGACTTTACTAGAAAACCGCGTGGAAACCCGTTGCCTCAAACCATTTAAGTTTTTACAAATGGAGGAACTAAACAGATCTAGTTGTGTTAACATAGAACCTTAATGAATGCAGTAGACAAATTGAAGTCCACATTAGTAATCTTTACTAAAAATCATTAGTTCACTTGAATTATTTCTTTTCTTTAGTGTAAGTTTAATGAAATAACTATTTTAAGTTCAACATACATAAGCATATATAAACAAATCACTAATATAACATTATTTATTGCTACTTAAGACCATTAGTTTATTTAAGTAATGTCTTTACTTTTAATTAAATTAATTATACTATTTGATTTTGAGATTTAATATATTGTTTCAAGAAAATTGTACAGAAGGAAAGAAATTAAACAATACATTTGAATGTTCCCATGTGTTTTATTTTTTCAAAACATTGCATTGTAACAAGAAATTCCAACTTGTCGAGAGAAGAAATGCAGCATTACACAGTAACTGTGCCATGTGAATGACTATTCACATGCAGACATTTCAACTGACTGGATAAGGACAGAGGAACTGGGTTAAACATATCGAAACAACTGAACACCAATATGCAGTCCTGAGCATACACTGTAAAACCACAAGTGGTGGAACATTCCTACTCCTCATTCAACATAAACTTATAACATAATTCAAAATAAGTATCTTAGTAGTTAAACATTTCCTGAGAGTCTTTGGTGACAAAGGGGGATTAAAACCATGCGAGGCTTGGTTTGGAGGGGCTAGCAGACCCCACAGTTAAGGTGTCTCTGCATATAAGACCTAAACAGACAGCAAACTCTGCAATGAATAGTATCAAAAACAGGATTTTAAAACATCGCATGTATCACATGTATAACACATACATGTTTAGGCTTGTTCAGTAGGGATGCTGACTGTGGCACGCCTCCTGGAGCTTCCCCTGTCTGCTGCCAGGTTGAACCACCTCATTGCTGTTTCACACTCATCATCTGTGGTGGCACGTGAGACATGATTCTTTCGACGGCATCTGTAATCACAAGCAGATCATACAAAATCCCATGAGCCCTCAGTGGAACATATAGCAGACATGCAGTCTAAAAGCTAGTGGCTGTCTGGCATGTAAAGGTTTGCTATGCTATATTCAGAGCTAATATATCATATAACTATTATGTGAAGATATAGTTGAGTAATATCTACCTGAGCAGAGAATGAAGTTGAAGTTGCAAAGAGAATTTGTAAGTTTGAACACTACCTAAGACCTCTGGGTGATTTCAAATTGTTTTCATTAAATATTAGTTACTACGCAGGAGCAAAGTTTGCGACTCCATCTGGCTGAAGGACTTTTCCCCATTTATCCCTTTCCAGTTCATTCTCTTCCCAACATCACCGTTGAACATGCGGGCAAGGATGTTCCATGTAACCTGTTTTGTGTCATGTCCTCCGATGGTTGCCAGGGAGGAAATCTAAAATGGATCAGAAAAGTACTGTTAACACTTTACAGAATGTTTTTTCTACAATTTCACTCTTAAAATCATGCTTTTAAACATATTTAAAAAAGGAAAGAGAACTTACCAAACAAAGGCTGGCCTCGAGGTAGATCAGTTGCTCTCTCAGGTTTGTCTGAGTTCAGGAGGAAAGGTGAACCTCCCACCCCATTGTATGGTATGCCCCCTGTTGCCTGGGTCCTAATGGTAGGCTGCCTGTTACCTGCCTGCAGTATTTGAACGGGGGAAAAAGGCGCGTTTGATGTGCGGATACCCCGGTGTCCGCACGCAGTGAGTCCGCTGTTTGACGGTGCGCAATCCGGGGGCGACCTGAGTCGACTTATGAACTCACAATATGTACACTTCCATTGCATCTTCACAAGAACCTGTGAAAACAAGAAGAAAACTATTTGCTCAACTTTCAGTTCAACAACCCAGTTCCAGTAACATTAACTCCACTGCAAAACGTTACCCAGCCTCTGCTAATAACCAACTAATGACCTCGTGCCTTGAGAAGCTAGCTAAGTTACTGCTATAAATGCAATAAATAACTCCTGTGCAACCTAACCAAGCACCATTTTGAAAAGCGAACGTAACGTTATCGTCAGCTAGCTTAAAACACAGCACACGTGTTAAAGTTATAAATGACCCACAGAAAATCGTTAGCATGCTAACACTCAGCTAACGTTAGCGTTTAGCTTACTTGTTGAAATAAATGCTCCCAGAATGATATCTAACGTTACAGTCAATATGGTGAGAGGACACACTCACCATTCCACTTGGTTCAAAGTTGTTGCAGAAGTCCCGCAGCTCCGTCAAAGCCAGGATAGGTGTCGCGCTCGGACGCAGGACGAATAGACTCCTCTGGGCTCGTCACTGCGCTGCACACGGCACTAATGCTTAATCGAGTGAAATTCAAACGGGCCCCTCCCCCCCCCCTTACAGAAACGTAACCTACCAAGTTATCTCTGCTAAACATGATCATTGCACTCAATATTTCAGTTGATTAGTGCAAACTACTAAATAGATTTAGTAATGACACAGTTGTTTTACAAAACACGCAAGTATAAGTAATGACTACTGAAAAGTTTAATTTGAAATAAATTCGGGTTTACCTCCATATATGGAGGTGAACTGTACGTCTTCACTATGGAGGTGAACTGTACGTCACTATGGAGGTGAACTGTACGTCACTAGTATGGAGGTGAACTGTACGTCTTCACTATGGAGGTGAACTGTGCGTCTAGTATGGAGGTGAACTGTACGTCTTCACTATGGAGGTGAACTGTACGTCACTATGGAGGTGAACTGTACGTCTTCACTATGGAGGTGAACTGTACGTCACTATGGAGGTGAACTGTACGTCACTATGGAGGTGAACTGTACGTCACCAGTATGGAGGTGAACTGTGCGTCACCAGTATGGAGGTGAACTGTGCGTCACTATGGAGGTGAACTGTGCGTCACTAGTATGGAGGTGAACTGTACGTCACTATGGAGGTGAACTGTTACGTCACTATGGAGGTGAACTGTACGTCACTATGGAGGTGAACTGTACGTCACTAGTATGGAGGTGAACTGTACGTCTTCACTATGGAGGTGAACTCTACGTCACTAGTATGGAGGTGAACTGTACGTCACTATGGAGGTGAACTGTACGTCACTAGTATGGAGGTGAACTGTACGTCACTATGGAGGTGAACTGTACGTCACTAGTACGGAGGTGAACTGTACGTCTTCACTATGGAGGTGAACTGTACGTCACTAGTACGGAGGTGAACTGTACGTCTTCACTATTGTTGGGAACGTAGAGGAGCGTGTTTGGGTTATCAGCATTTAAGAAACTGAATTCTTGACATCAATAGAATTATTAATGTAAGTAACAATTATTAATGATTATTAATAACAACGGGGCACCACCCTGCGGACAGGGACCAATAACCAAACGATAAAGCTAAGTCTCATAATTAGTAGTCACTCATAATGTCAATAGTCTGCGTATGACTACACATTCATGTGACTGTGAAGGGTTAAGTTCGAACTCAGGGCTACTACATACAGTTTTCATTACACACATATGCACAAGTAATCACAGACGACTGCTCTTTAAAGTATAACAGAGTTTATTCAATCAAAATAGTAAATGATCAAATCAATTAATATTGCAACCAACAAACGCTATCACACAATTATATGTCTACTACCTAGTCAAAAGAATAAAATGGGGAGGATATATGTATGTAAGTGTGTGTGTGTGTGTGTGCGTGTGTGTGAGGTGGGGGGGTGTAACCTATCCATCAGTGATGAAAGGAGGAGGGGCAATCTAAGAATTACAGCCAAGAACTACAAACCAAGATGGCGGACAAAATGGCTGAGAGGTGGCTATATGTGACCACGTGTGAGAGGCAATCGATTGCGAGGAGTTTCACCCAAAAACAGTAACTCTATGTGTGTGTATATTACGGGAGGGGGAGAAAGAAAAAGGAGAGAGAAAGCGACATGAATCAACTCTGCTGCGATGTTGTAATGAGGATGAGCACACTGGTCTTATCATGCACAAGTCTACCGCTGTCGGTTATGAACTGCCGGCAGCTTATGCAGTGATAGCCACGACTCTCACCTCACTCACAGAGTCGATTTAATGAAGAGAGAATACCACACGAAGTGAAATAAAATAAATGAAAATAATCCCCAAACAAAACAGACCTTTATCCCTGCGGTGAGATGAGCGTATTGCTCCTTATCACATCTTCCAAGTGATAATACA
>JAFEUB010000322.1:125000-183693 GCA_024529925.1 Ophthalmolycus amberensis | reverse complement strand
CCATTTATATCAACGTCGGCAGCGGGTCGTCTTCCATGGACTCCGCCATGTTTCTACAGCAGCCCAGAACGGACAATCTGCACCCTGACTGACTCCAGAGCAGCCTTTTGAGTTCTTGACGTAGCCTGAAGGTTGGGATGTGTTCCGAAACCCGGAATGAAACGGGCCCCGGTGTGACTTCATTAACCATCGTAGTGTTGATGAGCCTTGATGTTACTATGCACGTAGTATTGTACGTGCAAAGCCAAAATGTATCAATACATCTGTGAACATGTAAACAAAAGTGAAACCTAAGTCAGTTAAAATTGTATATTTATTTTTGTGTAGTATTCAGAGAGCAGCCCCCAGTCGACTAAAGATCCTCTCCCTGGTTACTCAGAGCAGTGTGTGGCGTCTATGAGGAGCTACATTATGAGTCACAGTGACATCGTACTAAGCTCTTCAGACGCTGAATTAAAAATCCCTCCGTGTCCTCGTCATTAAATCACAAGCTGGGATTTTTTACACCAACCCCACGCAGGGATGCATTATGCATTCACGGAGTCCAAACGAATGCAGATGAGATACTCGGCTCAACTGGAAGACGCTGTGATGGACACGGCCATGACCAGCTGGAAACATGCATTATGTGTTCCAGAACAAGCGAGTCATCTCAGAAGCAGGACGATGAAAGTGCATCCATACTATTTGCATAAATAGAGTGTGTGTGTGTGGGGGGGTGAAGGTATATTTCTCTCTGTAAATGACTCACGTTGATGCCCAAAAGAATCTGTCATCTGGGACCACGATGCTGTGTGGTTTCCCAGATGTGAGCTCAGTGCACATTTATACGCTTTAACGTTTAGAGGAGAATCCTGACAAACGCTTTTCTACGAGTTCAGAAGCAGCTTTGACTTTGTGACAAAAATGCTATTCAGTGTCAAAAATCACCACTGAGACGCATCTATTTACTGACCAATGAGTTCAGAGTTCAGGGAGAATAATCCAGAATATGTGGATCTGTGACGTGGACGACCGGCACATGGTCGGCTGTGTGAAGAACCCCGTTGATCATCTACAGTAGAGACCATGTATGGTGTTGAGAAACCCGCAGAAAACATGATCTCACACTCAGTTCAATCCATTCTGAGCAGTTACAAAATGTAAAATAAATTAAATGTGTGTGTGTGTGTGTGTGTGTGTGTGTGTGTGTGTGTGTGTGTGTGCGCGCTCTGCCTGGAAGTGGTTGTTCCAGTTATTATAATAGTATATTATACATTCTATCCATTACTATGTGAAAGCTGCTGTCACATGCAGGTTCTTCCCGTGTCGTCCTGCAGTGTATCTGGGGGTGACCAGCCTCAACGCGTACCAGGTGAAGATGAACAGCATCTGCGCCCAGTGGCAGCCTCACCGACACGCCAGCAGCTACAGAGTGCTCATGGAGTCTCTGCTCAGTGAGTACACAGACAGTCCACTCCCTCACAGCATCCACCCACATGGTGTTCAGCTACGCAGCGTTTCATCTGCAGCACATCTTTGGCTAAATATGCACAAACTTGTTTTTCAATGTTTTAATTTTAAAACTCCCGTGGAGCTAGAAAACGTGTGAACGTGCCCCTGAAAAGGTTGTGGAAGACAAAGAGCTCCTTTTTCCACTTAGAAATACATCGAACAACTCGTGAGCACATTTACATTTTGTTAGTTTGACAGCAAACAGTTTGGACCACTTTTGCATTGAGGTTGCAGACAGCGTGCATGCAGCCTCTCTACGGACCAGCACCCCTTCTGATGCCTCTAACCTGCGCTAAGCTAAGCTTAACTGGACCTTTTGTCTTCAGTGGACACGCAGGAACTAAACTAGCATTCATTTTCTAAATTCTTCCCCCAAGATGAAGAAGGTTCCTTTAAGAAACCCCGTCTTGTTGCTGTGATGCTCTGGCTGCATGTCTGAGAAGAAGGGGAGAAAGATGCAGATCCATGCATGCGCACATTCACTCCTCTCGTGCCACATCACTGGCTCTCTGGTTGATTTCATACCGAGGCATGACAGTGGGACACATGCATGCGGCTGTGGTTCTTTCCCATCCGCCTCCTACGCTGCATGTCTGTGCTGGTGGGAGTTTGGGGGGGTTTCCCTCATGCATACTCACACATGCGTTGATCAGTGGGAGTTTCAGAATGCAGCGTAGGGAGAGTGTCCCCCTCTCTGACTCTACGCAGCCTGAGACGACAAAGACGTTGTTGTGTCTCATCAGGTCAGAGGTTTAGCGGAGCGGTCCGACACCGAGCCGCTCCGCAGACGAGGAGCCGGGGAAAGAAGACCAGAGGCCGGTGTTATCGCTGCCAAGTGTGTCGGGAGGAGATTCACTTTGTCTGTTCTGACAGCTGAGCCTCAAAGACAACAGAAGAAGAAGAATCGTTCATCATCAAGGATTCTCTGACGATCGCTTCATAGAAACAATAACAACAAAACAAAGGGCTTCTGTTTGAAGTCCATTGTGTGTGTGGGAGTGTGAGACTGAAGATGGCTGCTGTCTCCACGAGATGCCGATGATGTCAAAGAAAGTCAAGAGTTTCTAAATGTTTCGTTGACCTCTGACCTCTCCGGGGAAGACGCTCGCTGCGTCTCACTGCTGGAGGAATTTCACACAAATACGTCTGTGTTCAGGCTGGTCTCATCCAGCGTCCGTAGCTATACCTACGAACAATGATGCGGCGTAATTCGTAGGTATCTCTCAAAAGTATTTTGTATATTATAGTATATATATATATATATGTTATTGTTATCCACGTAATCATACAAAGCCGACTCGGGGTGGACGGGGATTTTGATGGTCCCAACAAACAGTAATCCTTCAGCCAGGAGGTCGCTGTTCGTTCCCCGTCAACAAGAAGTCAGCGTTGATTTATTTCACATAACTTCAATTACGACACTTCTGCAGTAATTTCAACCCAAACCAACATCTCTTCCTGAAACTAACTAAGTCGTTTTGTTGCCTAAACCTAACTGAGTTGTTTCCTGTGAAGATGGAAGATGCATCCATTTTGAAAAGACTGATCGATGTAACGAGCAGAAATTGACACGAGTTGCTGGACTTTCGTGGGAAAATAACAATAAAGATATACGAACCGTTGTGTTTAAAAAGAATGACCACTGTCACATGATCAGATGATCAGAACGATCGTGGAAAAACTCAAAACATACAACTTATTGTCTAATATATGAAACTACAGACATGATATCTCACTTTAAAGGTCTCGTGTGTGGGATTTGGCGACATCTGGTGGTGAGGATTCAGATT
Source organism: Ophthalmolycus amberensis (assembly GCA_024529925.1). Classification (NCBI taxonomy): domain Eukaryota; kingdom Metazoa; phylum Chordata; class Actinopteri; order Perciformes; family Zoarcidae; genus Ophthalmolycus; species Ophthalmolycus amberensis. The sequence goes on along the minus strand of JAFEUB010000322.1, from coordinate 180,409 downwards.
GCAACCAACTGAAACTTCTCCCAGGGAACTTGAACTTAGAAAATGTAGATTTAAACGGCTCATTCTAAGCTAACCAAATCACAAAAACTCTCATTTACAGGTCATTAAACACTAAAGAAAACATTTACATTGTTAACTCCGTCAGAAGTGACAAACAAACAAACAGTGCCACTTCATTCTCCTCCTCTGGTCTCCGTCTCATCCTCTGGACTTAATGTGTCAGCTGATGATGAGTTGAGCTTTTATTAAATATCAGATATCGTTCAGTGTTGACCACCTCTGGCAACAGAAACAAAACTGACTGTAAATCCTGCAGTTATATTTTCTTTTGGTAAAAAAAACAGATTACTGCATAAACCTGGAAGAGACGTACTTCCCCCTAATTTTGCCGACACCTTCTAATTTGTGAAACTTGACACTCAAAGACTTTCATGGTTCGATGGAGATTTTGTTTTGGTGCCCTGTGATGAGTTCAAAGCTTAATTTTTGAACTGTGAGAGGAAACGTGAATACTTTTAGTTTGCGACACTTTTGAACCTACAAAGTTCTTGATCTACAGCGTTTAATACGAGAGTCCTCATTGTTCCTCCTAGGTTACACTTAAATACCGGATGTTGAAGGGAAGATTACAGTCTATCACACTTCAAATGACCTCCAGACTCTTTATTGAAACCTTTCTGGAATAACTTCGATGCGCTCGTCTCCTGCTTCAGCTGTCAGAAAAGACTCTGAGCCGAAGTCACTCTCATGGAACAGCCTTGCAATTATTGAATTCACTCTTCTGGGTTCTGATTCCCAGAAATATTTGAGTGTTTTGCCCGTTTGTTTGAAACCGATAAACACCAAAACAAACATCAAACAGCAGACGGCGTGGCCTCCCATTCCATCGCACTCGTCCGGCGTTCAGCCTCCAAAGGGGAGATTGACTTTTAATGCAGCCGCCATCCACCCAATGGGATCCGGTAATGGCCGTGATTCATCACCGTCAGGCCCCCAGCGAACAGCGCCGCCGTCATTAACGGCACATAACAGGAGAAGCGTTATTGCGCCGTGTTCCTGCAGGGAGCTCAGGTATCGTTATCTCCACACATAATGGAGCTAGATGAGGATTTATGTTTGCACAGCTGCGAAATAAACTACCAGAGGAAAGCGTGCCGGCTGCAGGAGAATAAAGAGAGAAATGATGGGTGATAAAAAATAAATAAAGATTAAAGAAGAGTTCCTCCTGTCGGACAGAAGAGTTGTTTTATTCAAATGAACAGAGATCGACTCTGTGAAGGAAACATTTAGATCTAAACTTACTTTACAGATTAGAGAATCATGATATAAATAATCTCATGTGATTAACATCTGTATTTGAGGGAATCAAAGATCAAAACATGTTTAATATTGACCGACTTCCTTCGTGAGCTCCATGGATCAGAGATTGTCAAACACCGTCTGTCAATTTAACTATTTTTATATTATCGTTCACAGTATTGTTGCACAGATTATTGTGTTAAAACAACGCTGACTCCAATTTTGAAAATATTTGTTATTTTGTGCCAAAATGATTGAAATGTGAGCGCTTTCTCTTTTATAAAAATGAAAAAAATCCGTATAAAAGTGAAGTAATCTCTCTCCGGCTGGATTTGTGGAAATTTCAGTGGAAATTGCCACATCTGTCTGTGTGGGGGGTTTTGGGGGGGAAGTGTTTTTTTTGGGGGGGGGTTGTTTCTTTATGACACCGATACAGACGGTTTGTCCGGAGGGGATGCCACATGTTGGAGATAATGTCGGTTTCTGGAAGCAAACCTCTGGCGTATATTTTAGCTTTTCTTCATTATTTTTTTTGCAAAGTCAGCTCTCAGCGTTTAATTAAATGATGGCTGTTTCGCTGTGACAGACATTTGAATGCCGACACCAGAGTGAACGTGTGAATGCTCACCGGTTGTACTTGCTGCAGCAGTGAACCTGACTTCATGCGTTCTGCGTCTGAAAGCGACGGCCTCGGGAGTCGTGCTGCAGCTCTTTAACTCATTCAGATGTTCCACCTGCTCCCTGTGATGAAGCACAAAGTGTGGAAACGTTTTGTCCTTTCAATGTATTTGACAGGTTGCCAGTAGACGCCGACTCCAGCCGGCGTGGAGTCAACACACAAACACACCGTGATGATTTCACCAATTGGATTTGCTTCGTCATTTATTTCTGACTGTGAAAAGTTTCATTTTATTCAGTTTCATTTGGGCAGAAACACAAACTGAGCTGCTGACAAACAGACAAACAAACAAACAGCCTCAGGGACACTTGGAACACTTTAGAAGAGCAACGAACACAAGTGAGCGAGTCAGTAACTGGTTCTATATGTAAAGATCATCGTCATCATGTAGAATGTACGGAGGGATTCAAACCGTCCTCAGAGGGAGACCTCACTGACTGCACTGCCTGAAAAACATGATATAAAACACCAGACTCCATGAAAAAACAATTCAAACTCGACGGAGAGAAATGAAACTCACCAAACCCCGTGTTGGTTACACTTTCTGCTGCTGACAACAATCACCGACTCTGGTTTTGTCAAAATAAACCCTTAATCCCTCAGATTAGATGTGAAAATATCCTTTTATTCATTTCCCAGCAGCCTCTCTGGTGTCTGATCTCGCTCTCGCTCCTCCCGATATCTTCTCACCCAACGCGGTGATTTCAGGGTTTAACTCAGTTGGTGATTGTTGGTAAAAGTGGAAAGATGAACGGAGGCGTCGGTGAGTTTTATTTAGTTTCTGTCAAGTTTTAATGAAGTGTGTTTTACGTCACAGTAAAATCAGTGTTTTAGTCGATGGAGTCTTGTGTATTTGGTGATATCGCTGCTGTTTCTGTCAAACTAAAAGGATTTCACTCTTTAACGACGTGTCAACCGGCACCGGGAGCTCCAGTGTTGGTGACCGGCTGCTTGCGATGCACTCCTTATGTACGACTGCATGTCCAAATGTAACATTTCCCCACACAGCAGCACATACACCATCAGAGCAGCCGCTTCCAGAAGGCTCACCAGCTGATGTCTGTATTTGTGCCGCAGACGGTCAGAAGCAGGAGACGAAGCTGAGCGGAGGAGCCAACCGACACTGCTTCAACAACCTGAAGGCCAACACGCAGTACAAGATGAGCGTGCACGCTCATCTTCAGGACGGCACGGACGGGCCGGCGGTCACCGTCACCGAGAGAACACGTAAGAACCAACCCACGCACAAACCCACGCACAGACCCACCCACGCACAAACCCACCCACGCACAAACCCACGCACAAACCCACCCACGCACAGACCCACCCACGCACAAACCCACCCACGCACAAACCCACCCACGCACAAACCCACGCACAAACCCACGCACAAACCCACCCACGCACAAACCCACCCACGCACAAACCCACCCACGCACAAACCCACCCACGCACAAACCCACCCACGCACAAACCCACCCACGCACAAACCCACGCACAAACCCACGCACAAACCCACCCACGCACAAACCCACCCACGCACAAACCCACGCACAAACCCACGCACAAACCCACCCACGCACAAACCCACCCACGCACAAACCCACCCACGCACAAACCCACCCACGCACAAACCCACCCACAAACCCACGCACAAACCCACCCACGCACAAACCCACGCACAAACCCACCCACAAACCCACGCACAAACCCACCCACGCACAAACCCACCCACAAACCCACGCACAAACCCACCCACGCACAAACCCACGCACAAACCCACGCACAAAGTGAAGTTGTTGACCACGGTGATTGCAGGTTGTCACGTCTTCATTCTGCGTCTTCTTTCATTCCCTCTCTTCAGTCCCCGTCCCGACCCCGAAGCCGACCGCGCCCCCCACCACCACGCCGCTACCCACAATCCCCGCTGCTAAGGAAGGTAAGAGCAGCGTTCATGTTGTTCTTCGTCTCCAGTCGATGTTTGGTGATAATGATCTGTTTGTTTCAGTTTCATCGGGTTTTATTCATTCGCAGAGTGATGTCACTTTACCAAAGTGTTCCAGATGGGTTCTACCTGAAGGGCTGAGGTTCTAGCGATGACCTTTTGCTTCTGAAGAACCCTTTTATTCAATAAAGGGTTGTGAAGTGTTCTTTGTAAGAAGCGGGGTTCCATCAACCTCTTAAACTCTCGCCCTATTTGTAGGCCTCTGCTCGAGATGGCATACCCACTAGAGAGACTTTCATTCTGTAACTACGAGGTCTATTTGAATCATTGTGAAGCTAGAATACAGGGAACGCTTGTGAGATGTGTTGAGATGTGTAAATATTGTGTATATGTTTCTGGTTAATAATGAATGAAGATGGCACACAGCTCAAATAGAAAACGTTTCAGGTTCGCCTGAAAGAAAAGCACTTTTATTGAAAAATCCTTTTTATCCAAAGAACCCTTTTTGTAAGAAAGAGTTCTTCAAGGATTGTTAAAAAACGTGACATTCCAGCTCACACATCCCCAAAAACTGTGATTAGGAACCATAATTGTTGTGGGTTGAGCTGCACCACATCAGCCCTGGACCTTTAGGGTTCTCGATGAAACCTTTGTAATATGAAAGGGTCCTGTAGAACCCCCTGTCTGGGTTCTAGGTGAAGCCTTTGTATTATGAAAGGTGTGGGTTGTAGATGATACCATTGAAATATAAAAAGGTTCTCTGTAGAACCCCGGGGGTGTTCTAGATGAAACCCTTGGGATATTAAAGGGTTTTTCGGTAGAACCTCCTGTTTGGGTTCTTATTAGCAGATTATTTACATATTTCCTTTGTGTTCCTTCAGGTTCTTCTGGTTCTTCCTCAGTTGAATCAATTTGTTGGTGATGTTGACGAGTTATTCGAACTCTTCAGAAGACAGTCAAACAACTTCATTTAACAAACAGATGTGTGTCAATGCAGCGTTATTTAAATATCACTAATGCAACTAATATTGTTAAATAATTCATTTCTCGGTGCATCTCCGGATGTAAATATAGTCCCGCTGACGGAGACGATACGTTTAGATCCCTCCGCCCACATTTCATGTTAAATATAACACAATGTCGATCAACACTGGCAAATTACAAGCAGATTAAAGAAGCTTCAACTGTTCTACTCCCACACAGTGCTGCGTCTTAAGCACACACACACACACACACACACACACTAAATGATGGCGTATGAAACAGCTCAAAGAGTTCTATACATGTGTGAAGAACTGAAGGGATCGTTTTCAGTTCAAACCATCAAACACTCACAGATAACATAGAACCACAGAGAAGAACCTTCAACAGAGGGGATTAAATGAAACGTTAACGTGGTGAGACGGATCATCTCCTCGAACATCTGATCTACGTTCTTCACACATCCGTCACCACACAATCAACCTTTTCTTTTAAACGTTACGTAGCTGTTAAATCTGAGAGGGGAGAAGAACAAAACAGGAAGCAGCCTGAACAGTAGTAGAAGTAGAGAGAACTCAAAGATGTCTTCAGCAATAACGAATAAAAGAAACGCAACACTGAGATTTAAACTTCGTACATATTCCTCTCAGTGTGCAGAAGTGTTACCATCGCTTCCTTCTGCTGCTGTTTAGCAGCAGACGTGGGGTTCTGAGGGTCCAACAGCTGAAATGAATTAACCTTAAAATAAATCTATATCAGCGCTTCTCCCTTTGGAGAACTTGATCGATGCAAGCCGCCGGCTGGGCTTTTATTGTGAAAGAATATCAGTCATGGGGGGGGGGCAGCAGCTGACCCTTAACTGATTTCATTAGAGGAGGACGGGGAAGCCGTTGGACCGATTGGTGAGGCAACTTTTAACGAGTTTAACACTTTTCCAATCGTTCACAAGTCTAATCCATCAACGCTTCACTTCATTTAAAAGCTGCTTTTCTTCCCGAGTCGTCGTCCATAAAGATCAAGTTTGTTTCTTCGCGCGGCGATAAAAAGAGAAGTGAAAGCGACGTTTTATAACAAGAGAAACAAAGAAAGCAGAGAATAAATCCATCGTTGAGTTCAGCAAAGAAAACTAAAGAAAGTCCAGCAGACAGACAAACCCTCACCGTGCGCTCTCTCTGCCCTCTGTCCAGTCTGTAAGGCGGCCAAAGCGGACCTGGTCTTCCTGGTGGACGGCTCCTGGAGTATCGGTGACGAGAACTTCCTGAAGATCATCCGCTTCCTGTACAGCACCACCGGAGCTCTGGACGGGATCGGCCCGGACGGCACGCAGGTAGGCGGTCCGTGAAAACGCTGGTGCTGGTCTGGTGGCTCTGAAGTCACACGGTGTGATGGGCGGGCTGGTCTGACAGGAAGTCGTCACACGGTGTGATGGGCGGGCTGGTCTGACAGGAAGTTGTCACACGGTGTGATGGGCGAGCTGGTCTGACAGGAAGTCGTCACACGGTGTGATGGGCGGGTTGGTCTGACAGGAAGTCGTCGTGATGGGCGGGTTGGTCTGACAGGAAGTCGTAGTGATGGGCGGGTTGGTCTGACAGGAAGTCGTCGTGATGGGCGGGTTGGTCTGACAGGAAGTCGTAGTGATGGGCGGGTTGGTCTGACAGGAAGTCGTCGTGATGGGCGGGTTGGTCTGACAGGAAGTCGTCGTGATAACAGGAGGTACCTCTGAACAGCCGGAGAGGGAGACCTGGACCTCTGTTTGGGTGTTTCTTTGAGGAAGAGGAGCTTTTTCTTCCTCGTTCCTGTCCAGTGTTTGGTGACTTGAGTTCTGCTTTCTGCTCCTGAGTTAAACTATATTTTATATTTATTATCCTGACACGTCTAAAAGAAACCTCACTTATGTGTTTTCTGGATTCTTATCATTTTTATTTAAAGTGACAATCATTCAGATTTAAGGCGTGTTGAAATACTTCCATCAGTCCGAAGGCTCGATCAGTGTTGTGTTCCCTCATCAAGGCTGCTACTTTAAGTAAACACAATAAACCCTGTTGTTGTTGTTGTATGCGGCTTATGGCAGATGAGAAGTTAATCTAATAAACTAAACTAAATGTTTGACTTTTTAAATGACGTCTTCTGGACAACAAACGGCCCAAAACCCGACCTGGAACACCGACTTCAATGATTACTAATCGATTAATCAACGAATCATTTCAGCATCAAGACGGAGTGAAGACTATTTATTTTCCTTTTCTATTTAAGCTTTGAACTAACCTCTAAAACCTGCGCTACACTCTGGATGAACAGCACTGAATCACCAAGTAAAAGACATTTTTAAGGACAAACTATGTCGTTTCCATAACATGCGTATTCTGCCGTATTGAACAGTTGTGTGTTAAACAGCTGAGTTCCGACATTCAATGACAAAAGTTGCATTTAAAGAAGACGAGTGTCCCCAAACCGTGTGCTGTCCATAGATGCTGCTCGGACAGCTAAAGGTCCGTTCACTGAGAGCTGAAGGTCCGTTCACTGACAGCTAAAGGTCCGTTCACTGAGAGCTAAAGGTCCGTTCACTGACAGCTAAAGGTCCGTTCACTGACAGTTAAAGGTCCGTTCACTGACAGCTAAAGGTCCGTTCACTGAGAGCTAAAGGTCCGTTCACTGAGAGCTGAAGGTCCGTTCACTGAGAGCTAAAGGTCCGTTCACTGACAGCTAAAGGTCCGTTCACTGACAGTTAAAGGTCCGTTCACTGACAGCTAAAGGTCCGTTCACTGACAGTTAAAGGTCCGTTCACTGACAGTTAAAGGTCCGTTCACTGACAGTTAAAGGTCCGTTCACTGACAGTTAAAGGTCCGTTCACTGACAGTTAAAGGTCCGTTCACTGACAGTTAAAGGTCCGTTCACTGACAGTTAAAGGTCCGTTCACTGACAGTTGAAGGTCCGTTCACTGACAGTTAAAGGTCCGTTCACTGACAGTTAAAGGTCCGTTCACTGACAGTTGAAGGTCCGTTCACTGACAGTTAAAGGTCCGTTCACTGACAGTTAAAGGTCCGTTCACTGACAGTTGAAGGTCCGTTCACTGACAGTTAAAGGTCCGTTCACTGACAGTTAAAGGTCCGTTCACTGACAGTTAAAGGTCCGTTCACTGACAGTTAAAGGTCCGTTCACTGACAGTTAAAGGTCCGTTCACTGACAGTTAAAGGTCCGTTCACTGACAGTTAAAGGTCCGTTCACTGACAGTTAAAGGTCCGTTCACTGACAGTTAAAGGTCCGTTCACTGACAGTTAAAGGTCCGTTCACTGACAGTTAAAGGTCCGTTCACTGACAGTTAAAGGTCCGTTCACTGACAGTTAAAGGTCCGTTCACTGACAGTTAAAGGTCCGTTCACTGACAGTTAAAGGTCCGTTCACTGACAGCTAAAGGTCCGTTCACTGACAGTTAAAGGTCCGTTCACTGACAGTTAAAGGTCCGTTCACTGACAGTTAAAGGTCCGTTCACTGACAGTTAAAGGTCCGTTCACTGACAGTTAAAGGTCCGTTCACTGACAGTTAAAGGTCCGTTCACTGACAGCTAAAGGTCCGTTCACTGACAGTTAAAGGTCCGTTCACTGACAGTTAAAGGTCCGTTCACTGACAGTTAAAGGTCCGTTCACTGACAGTTGAAGGTCCGTTCACTGACAGCTAAAGGTCCGTTCACTGACAGTTAAAGGTCCGTTTCCTGACAGTTAAAGGTCCGTTCACTGACAGTTAAAGGTCCGTTCACTGACAGCTAAAGGTCCGTTCACTGACAGTTAAAGGTCCGTTCACTGACAGTTAAAGGTCCGTTCACTGACAGCTAAAGGTCCGTTCACTGACAGCTAAAGGTCCGTTCACTGACAGTTAAAGGTCCGTTCACTGACAGCTAAAGGTCCGTTCACTGACAGCTAAAGGTCCGTTCACTGACAGTTAAAGGTCCGTTCACTGACACCTGAAGGTCCGTTCACTGACAGTTAAAGGTCCGTTCACTGACACCTGAAGGTCCGTTCACTGACAGTTGAAGATCCGTTCACTGACAGTTAAAGGTCCGTTCACTGACAGTTAAAGGTCCGTTCACTGACAGCTAAAGGTCCGTTCACTGACAGTTAAAGGTCCGTTCACTGACAGCTAAAGGTCCGTTCACTGACAGTTAAAGGTCCGTTCACTGACAGTTAAAGGTCCGTTCACTGACAGCTAAAGGTCCGTTCACTGACAGTTAAAGGTCCGTTCACTGACAGTTAAAGGTCCGTTCACTGACAGTTAAAGGTCCGTTCACTGACAGTTAAAGGTCCGTTCACTGACAGCTAAAGGTCCGTTCACTGACAGTTAAAGGTCCGTTCACTGACAGCTAAAGGTCCGTTCACTGACAGCTAAAGGTCCGTTCACTGACAGTTAAAGGTCCGTTCACTGACAGCTAAAGGTCCGTTCACTGACAGTTGAAGGTCCGTTCACTGACAGCTAAAGGTCCGTTCACTGACAGTTGAAGGTCCGTTCACTGACAGCTAAAGGTCCGTTCACTGACAGCTAAAGGTCCGTTCACTGACAGTTGAAGGTCCGTTCACTGACAGCTAAAGGTCCGTTCACTGACAGCTAAAGGTCCGTTCACTGACAGGTGAAGGTCCGTTCACTGACAGCTAAAGGTCCGTTCACTGACAGTTAAAGGTCCGTTCACTGACAGTTAAAGGTCCGTTCACTGACAGCTGAAGGTCCGTTCACTGACAGTTGAAGGTCCGTTCACTGACAGTTGAAGGTCCGTTCACTGACAGCTGAAGGTCCGTTCACTGACAGCTAAAGGTCCGTTCACTGACAGCTGAAGGTCCGTTCACTGACAGCTAAAGGTCCGTTCACTGACAGCTGAAGGTCCGTTCACTGACAGCTGAAGGTCCGTTCACTGACAGCTAAAGGTCCGTTCACTGACAGCTGAAGGTCCGTTCACTGACAGCTAAAGGTCCGTTCACTGACAGCTAAAGGTCCGTTCACTGACAGGTGAAGGTCCGTTCACTGACAGCTAAAGGTCCGTTCACTGACAGTTAAAGGTCCGTTCACTGACAGTTGAAGGTCCGTTCACTGACAGTTGAAGGTCCGTTCACTGACAGTTGAAGGTCCGTTCACTGACAGTTAAAGGTCCGTTCACTGACAGTTAAAGGTCCGTTCACTGACAGTTGAAGGTCCGTTCACTGACAGCTAAAGGTCCGTTCACTGACAGCTGAAGGTCCGTTCACTGACAGCTAAAGGTCCGTTCACTGACAGCTAAAGGTCCGTTCACTGACAGTTGAAGGTCCGTTCACTGACAGCTGAAGGTCCGTTCACTGACAGCTAAAGGTCCGTTCACTGACCGGGCTCTCACCACCTCACAGCTGCAGTGTGAGCGCTGTGACCCACAGAGAGCAGCAACGTGTCCGGGCCGTGTGCTCGGCCTCTGAACTGAACTGTGTTATCGTTGATCGCTTTGGTTCCCGTGTCGTCAGGTGGCCATCGCCCAGTTCAGTGACGACGCCCGGACCGAGTTCAAGCTGAACTCGTACAGCGACAAGGAGCGACTGCTGGACGCCATCAACAGGATCGCCTACAAGGGAGGGAACACCAAGACGGGTGAGCTGCCAGCAGAGCTGAGGTTTTACACCCACGGCTTGAGTTTGTTATCGCAGTGTGGGAGAGGGAACATCCAAGAAAAGACACCTGTGGAACACACACACACACACACACACACACACAGTTTCTTTTAACCGTCGTCAATACTTATTGAGCAGCAGGCAAACACACACTCAGGAAATTAAATCAGTGTCTGCTTCCAGACCTCCAGTGTCTTCATGCTCACATTCACGTAAAACAAATAAGGAGTTTGAAGCCAAGAATCTCTTCCCCAGTGCTCCTAGTGCTCCCAGTGCTCCCAGTGCTCCTAGTGAATTCCTTAAAACAGTTCCAGGACGTCCCAGTATCTGCCCCTCCTCACACGCGCTGAATAGATCTCAACATCGTGCAGAATGATTTTGAATGGTCCGTCTGTCCGATCAGGTCGAGCCATCCAGCACGTGAAGGAGAACATCTTCACGGCAGAGGGAGGAGTCAGGAGGGGGATCCCCAACGTGCTGGTGGTGCTCACCGACGGCCGATCGCAGGACGACGTCAACAAGGTGTCCAAGGAGATGCAGATGGAAGGTGAGAGCGGCCGTGTTTGTGTTTCACTGAGATCCGCGTCAGATTTCAGGATTCCAGAAGAATTGTGAATATACGGTTGGCTCAACATGGTCGTGAACATTTATTTACGACACAAAGGTCCCGAACACTGTGGAGTCTGTTTCTCACATTTTAATTCAATAAAAAGAACATTTGATAAGAGCAGGAAGTGACCGACAGAAGCTCACGTAAGATCATAAAGTACATGATGTCGTCTAGACGACGTCCTCGGTCCTCGTCCTGAACGTTCTCTCTCTTCCTGTGAAGGGTACATCGTGTTCGCCATCGGCTTCGCTGACGCCGACTACGGGGAGCTGGTGAGCATCGCCAGCAAACCCAGCGACAGACACGTGTTCTTCGTGGACGACCTGGACGCCTTCACGAAGATCGAGGAGAAGCTGGTGACCTTTGTGTGCGAGGCCGCCACCGCCAGTGAGTAACCGCACGCTCAGCACGCGGGCAGAGAGCTCGGTCTTCTTCTGGAGCTAACGCAGCGTTTGTTGTCTTCCCCAGCGTGTCCGTCCGTACCGATGAGCGGCAGCACGACTCCAGGTAACACCTCACGCAGAGAGGAATCCCTGAATATACTGCTTATCCACGTAACAGTACATCATACCGTGTGTACAAGTACCTGGAATACCCTGAGGATGTGCAACACCTTCAGAAGACCCTCACACTGTAATGGTGGTACTACCATTACATGTTCATTTAAACTTTTAGATATTATTGTTTATTATATTCTAGTAGAAACCTCCAAAACCACGTATGAACCTGAAAATGAGCATAAAACGTCCCCTTTAAAAAGGTGTCTCTTTGGGACATTTAGGTTTTCGTCTGTCCTTAACAGTAAGAAGCAGAGTACAATCAAACAAATGGTGAGAAATAAACATCACACACTCAGCTTCTTACTGTTCAACTGTCCTCTAAACTGCCCCCCCCCCCCCCCTCAGGTTTCCGTATGATGGAGCTGTTCGGTCTGGTGGAGAACCGGTACGGCAGCGTCTCCGGTGTTTCCATGGTACCCGGCACCTTCAACACCTTCCCCTGCTTCCACCTGCACAGCGACGCTTTCCTGGCACAGCCCACCAGGTACCCGGAGACACCTCACCCCCCCGCACGAAGGCGTTATGAATGAAAGCTCTGATACCTCCAGCTGAGGACTCATAGTAAATAGAGATCATATACCAGAAGTGTTCACCTGGGTGTGATGTCCCCCCGCCGCCGTCTCACAGGTACATCCATCCTGAAGGGCTGCCCTCCGACTACACCATCACGCTGCTGTTCAGACTGCTGCCCGACACGCCGGAGGAGCCCTTCGCCCTCTGGGAGGTCCTGGACAAGAACAACGAGCCGCTGGTGGGAGTCATCCTGGACAGTGAGTCTGGGATAATGACAATAATTATAATAACTTTATATACATATATTTATATATATATATATATATATATATATATATAAAGCACCTTTAAAAACAGAGTTGTGCCTTTGACGGACAAAGCAGTAAAACAACAGAAAGTTCAACAGTGAGTTAAACGAAAAGTGAGACGAAACTACAATAAAACAATCAATACGATAAACAATACAAATAACAATAAATGTAATAAATTAAATACAAATAAATAAATAAAGTTAAATAAATAAAATCAAATAATTTAGTAAAATCAATAATATAATAAAGCAGTAAAGCCACGACATCATGTAAATAGATTAAATATATTTATAAATAAATATAGATTCAGGATTTTGTAACTGGCTCAGTGTTATGAATGATCTGTCTGTGTGTGTGTGTGTGTGTGTGTGTGTGTGTGTGTGTGTGTGTGTGTGTGTGTGTGTGTGTGTGTGTGTGTGTGTGTGTGTGTGTGTGTGTGTGTGTGTGTGTGTGTGTGTGTGTGTGTGTGTGTGTGTGTGTGTGTGTTCCTGCAGACGGGGGAAAGACTCTGACGTTCTTCAACAACGACTACAAAGGAGAGTTCCAGACGGTGACCTTCGAAGGGCCAGAGATCAAAAAGATCTTCTACGGCAGCTTCCATAAGGTCAGAGTCTCTCCGGTCCGTGTCGTCTCACCGACTCTTCATTTACACGCCGGGCTGCACTCGGACCGACCGGGTTGAGTCTGATGTAAAGTCTGATTCTGGTCTTCTTCAGATCTATGATTGACAGCATACTCAAACACTTTTTAAATGGAAAAATAAATAAAGTTCAAAATAAGATAATGACTTTTAAATACCTCACGTTCTCCAAAACTGTACCGAGTTACAGGAGCCTCGTTCTTCTCTTTATCTGGAGCCTCGTTCCTCTCTTTATCCGGAGCCTCGTTCCTCTCTTTATCCGGAGCCTCGTTCCTCTCTTTATCCGGAGCCTCGTTCCTCTCTTTATCCGGAGCCTCGTTCCTCTCTTTATCAGGAGCCTCGTTCCTCTCTTTATCCGGAGCCTCGTTCCTCTCTTTATCCGGAGCCTCGTTCCTCTCTTTATCAGGAGCCTCGTTCCTCTCTTTATCCGGAGCCTCGTTCTTCTCTTTATCCGGAGCCTCGTTCCTCTCTTTATCCGGAGCCTCGTTCCTCTCTTTATCCGGAGCCTCGTTCCTCTCTTTATCAGGAGCCTCGTTCCTCTCTTTATCCGGAGCCTCGTTCCTCTCTTTATCCGGAGCCTCGTTCCTCTCTTTATCCGGAGCCTCGTTCTTCTCTTCATCCGGAGCCTCGTTCTTCTCTTTATCCGGAGCCTCGTTCCTCTCTTCATCCGGAGCCTCGTTCTTCTCTTCATCCGGAGCCTCGTTCCTCTCTTCATCTGGAGCCTCGTTCTTCTCTTTATCAGGAGCCTCGTTCTTCTCTTCATCCGGAGCCTCGTTCTTCTCTTTATCCGGAGCCTCGTTCTTCTCTTCATCCGGAGCCTCGTTCCTCTCTTCATCCGGAGCCTCGTTCCTCTCTTCATCTGGAGCCTCGTTCTTCTCTTTATCAGGAGCCTCGTTCTTCTCTTTATCCGGAGCCTCGTTCTTCTCTTCATCCGGAGCCTCGTTCCTCTCTTCATCAGGAGCCTCGTTCCTCTCTTTATCCGGAGCCTCGTTCTTCTCTTTATCCGGAGCCTCGTTCTTCTCTTCATCCGGAGCCTCGTTCCTCTCTTCATCAGGAGCCTCGTTCTTCTCTTCATCCGGAGCCTCGTTCTTCTCTTTATCCGGAGCCTCGTTCTTCTCTTCATCCGGAGCCTCGTTCCTCTCTTCATCAGGAGCCTCGTTCCTCTCTTTATCCGGAGCCTCGTTCTTCTCTTTATCCGGAGCCTCGTTCCTCTCTTTATCAGGAGCCTCGTTCTTCTCTTCATCCGGAGCCTCGTTCTTCTCTTTATCCGGAGCCTCGTTCTTCTCTTTATCAGGAGCCTCGTTCCTCTCTTTATCCGGAGCCTCGTTCCTCTCTTTATCAGGAGCCTCGTTCCTCTCTTCATCCGGAGCCTCGTTCCTCTCTTTATCCGGAGCCTCGTTCCTCTCTTTATCAGGAGCCTCGTTCTTCTCTTCATCCGGAGCCTCGTTCCTCTCTTCATCCGGAGCCTCGTTCCTCTCTTTATCCGGAGCCTCGTTCCTCTCTTTATCCGGAGCCTCGTTCCTCTCTTCATCCGGAGCCTCGTTCCTCTCTTTATCAGGAGCCTCGTTCCTCTCTTTATCCGGAGCCTCGTTCCTCTCTTTATCAGGAGCCTCGTTCCTCTCTTTATCCGGAGCCTCGTTCCTCTCTTTATCAGGAGCCTCGTTCCTCTCTTCATCCGGAGCCTCGTTCCTCTCTTTATCAGGAGCCTCGTTCCTCTCTTTATCAGGAGCCTCGTTCCTCTCTTCATCCGGAGCCTCGTTCCTCTCTTTATCCGGAGCCTCGTTCCTCTCTTTATCAGGAGCCTCGTTCCTCTCTTCATCCGGAGCCTCGTTCCTCTCTTTATCAGGAGCCTCGTTCCTCTCTTTATCAGGAGCCTCGTTCCTCTCTTTATCCGGAGCCTCGTTCCTCTCTTTATCCGGAGCCTCGTTCCTCTCTTTATCCGGAGCCTCGTTCTTCTCTTTATCAGGAGCCTCGTTCTTCTCTTTATCAGGAGCCTCGTTCCTCTCTTTATCCGGAGCCTCGTTCCTCTCTTTATCCGGGGCCTCGTTCCTCTCTTTATCAGGAGCCTCGTTCCTCTCTTTATCCGGAGCCTCGTTCTTCTCTTTATCCGGAGCCTCGTTCCTCTCTTTATCCGGAGCCTCGTTCTTCTCTTTATCCGGAGCCTCGTTCCTCTCTTTATCCGGAGCCTCGTTCCTCTCTTTATCCGGAGCCTCGTTCTTCTCTTTATCCGGAGCCTCGTTCTTCTCTTCATCCGGAGCCTCGTTCTTCTCTTTATCCGGAGCCTCGTTCCTCTCTTCATCCGGAGCCTCGTTCTTCTCTTCATCCGGAGCCTCGTTCCTCTCTTCATCTGGAGCCTCGTTCTTCTCTTCATCCGGAGCCTCGTTCTTCTCTTTATCCGGAGCCTCGTTCTTCTCTTCATCCGGAGCCTCGTTCTTCTCTTTATCCGGAGCCTCGTTCTTCTCTTCATCCGGAGCCTCGTTCCTCTCTTCATCCGGAGCCTCGTTCTTCTCTTCATCCGGAGCCTCGTTCTTCTCTTTATCCGGAGCCTCGTTCTTCTCTTCATCCGGAGCCTCGTTCTTCTCTTTATCCGGAGCCTCGTTCTTCTCTTCATCCGGAGCCTCGTTCTTCTCTTCATCCGGAGCCTCGTTCCTCTCTTCATCTGGAGCCTCGTTCTTCTCTTTATCAGGAGCCTCGTTCTTCTCTTCATCCGGAGCCTCGTTCTTCTCTTTATCCGGAGCCTCGTTCTTCTCTTCATCCGGAGCCTCGTTCCTCTCTTCATCAGGAGCCTCGTTCCTCTCTTTATCCGGAGCCTCGTTCTTCTCTTTATCCGGAGCCTCGTTCCTCTCTTCATCAGGAGCCTCGTTCCTCTCTTTATCCGGAGCCTCGTTCCTCTCTTTATCAGGAGCCTCGTTCCTCTCTTTATCCGGAGCCTCGTTCCTCTCTTTATCAGGAGCCTCGTTCCTCTCTTTATCCGGAGCCTCGTTCCTCTCTTTATCAGGAGCCTCGTTCCTCTCTTTATCCGGAGCCTCGTTCCTCTCTTTATCAGGAGCCTCGTTCCTCTCTTTATCCGGAGCCTCGTTCTTCTCTTTATCAGGAGCCTCGTTCCTCTCTTTATCCGGAGCCTCGTTCCTCTCTTTATCAGGAGCCTCGTTCCTCTCTTTATCCGGAGCCTCGTTCTTCTCTTTATCAGGAGCCTCGTTCCTCTCTTTATCCGGAGCCTCGTTCTTCTCTTTATCCGGAGCCTCGTTCTTCTCTTCATCCGGAGCCTCGTTCCTCTCTTCATCAGGAGCCTCGTTCCTCTCTTTATCCGGAGCCTCGTTCTTCTCTTTATCAGGAGCCTCGTTCCTCTCTTCATCCGGAGCCTCGTTCCTCTCTTTATCCGGAGCCTCGTTCCTCTCTTTATCAGGAGCCTCGTTCTTCTCTTCATCCGGAGCCTCGTTCCTCTCTTCATCCGGAGCCTCGTTCCTCTCTTTATCCGGAGCCTCGTTCCTCTCTTTATCCGGAGCCTCGTTCCTCTCTTCATCCGGAGCCTCGTTCCTCTCTTTATCAGGAGCCTCGTTCCTCTCTTTATCCGGAGCCTCGTTCCTCTCTTTATCAGGAGCCTCGTTCCTCTCTTCATCCGGAGCCTCGTTCCTCTCTTTATCCGGAGCCTCGTTCCTCTCTTTATCAGGAGCCTCGTTCCTCTCTTCATCAGGAGCCTCGTTCCTCTCTTCATCCGGAGCCTCGTTCCTCTCTTCATCCGGAGCCTCGTTCCTCTCTTTATCAGGAGCCTCGTTCCTCTCTTCATCCGGAGCCTCGTTCCTCTCTTCATCCGGAGCCTCGTTCCTCTCTTTATCCGGAGCCTCGTTCCTCTCTTTATCAGGAGCCTCGTTCCTCTCTTTATCAGGAGCCTCGTTCCTCTCTTTATCAGGAGCCTCGTTCTTCTCTTTATCCGGAGCCTCGTTCCTCTCTTTATCAGGAGCCTCGTTCCTCTCTTTATCCGGAGCCTCGTTCCTCTCTTTATCCGGAGCCTCGTTCCTCTCTTTATCCGGAGCCTCGTTCCTCTCTTTATCAGGAGCCTCGTTCCTCTCTTTATCAGGAGCCTCGTTCCTCTCTTTATCAGGAGCCTCGTTCCTCTCTTTATCAGGAGCCTCGTTCCTCTCTTTATCCGGAGCCTCGTTCCTCTCTTTATCCGGAGCCTCGTTCCTCTCTTTATCCGGAGCCTCGTTCCTCTCTTTATCCGGAGCCTCGTTCCTCTCTTTATCCGGGGCCTCGTTCTTCTCTTTATCCGGAGCCTCGTTCCTCTCTTTATCCGGAGCCTCGTTCCTCTCTTTATCCGGAGCCTCGTTCCTCTCTTTATCCGGAGCCTCGTTCCTCTCTTTATCCGGGGCCTCGTTCTTCTCTTTATCAGGAGCCTCGTTCCTCTCTTTATCCGGGGCCTCGTTCTTCTCTTTATCAGGAGCCTCGTTCCTCTCTTTATCCGGAGCCTCGTTCCTCTCTTTATCCGGAGCCTCGTTCCTCTCTTTATCCGGAGCCTCGTTCCTCTCTTTATCCGGAGCCTCGTTCCTCTCTTTATCCGGAGCCTCGTTCTTCTCTTTATCCGGAGCCTCGTTCCTCTCTTTATCAGGAGCCTCGTTCCTCTCTTTATCAGGAGCCTCGTTCCTCTCTTTATCCGGAGCCTCGTTCCTCTCTTTATCAGGAGCCTCGTTCCTCTCTTTATCCGGAGCCTCGTTCCTCTCTTTATCCGGAGCCTCGTTCCTCTCTTTATCAGGAGCCTCGTTCCTCTCTTTATCCGGAGCCTCGTTCCTCTCTTTATCAGGAGCCTCGTTCCTCTCTTCATCAGGAGCCTCGTTCCTCTCTTTATCAGGAGCCTCGTTCTTCTCTTTATCAGGAGCCTCGTTCTTCTCTTTATCCGGAGCCTCGTTCCTCTCTTTATCAGGAGCCTCGTTCCTCTCTTCATCAGGAGCCTCGTTCCTCTCTTTATCCGGAGCCTCGTTCCTCTCTTTATCAGGAGCCTCGTTCCTCTCTTTATCCGGAGCCTCGTTCCTCTCTTTATCAGGAGCCTCGTTCCTCTCTTTATCCGGAGCCTCGTTCCTCTCTTTATCAGGAGCCTCGTTCTTCTCTTTATCCGGAGCCTCGTTCCTCTCTTTATCAGGAGCCTCGTTCCTCTCTTTATCAGGAGCCTCGTTCTTCTCTTTATCCGGAGCCTCGTTCCTCTCTTTATCCGGAGCCTCGTTCCTCTCTTTATCCGGAGCCTCGTTCCTCTCTTTATCCGGAGCCTCGTTCCTCTCTTTATCCGGAGCCTCGTTCCTCTCTTTATCCGGAGCCTCGTTCCTCTCTTTATCCGGAGCCTCGTTCCTCTCTTTATCCGGAGCCTCGTTCCTCTCTTTATCCGGAGCCTCGTTCCTCTCTTTATCAGGAGCCTCGTTCCTCTCTTTATCAGGAGCCTCGTTCCTCTCTTTATCCGGAGCCTCGTTCCTCTCTTTATCCGGAGCCTCGTTCCTCTCTTTATCCGGAGCCTCGTTCCTCTCTTTATCCGGAGCCTCGTTCCTCTCTTTATCCGGAGCCTCGTTCCTCTCTTTATCCGGAGCCTCGTTCCTCTCTTTATCCGGAGCCTCGTTCCTCTCTTTATCCGGAGCCTCGTTCCTCTCTTTATCCGGAGCCTCGTTCCTCTCTTTATCAGGAGCCTCGTTCCTCTCTTTATCAGGAGCCTCGTTCCTCTCTTTATCAGGAGCCTCGTTCCTCTCTTTATCCGGAGCCTCGTTCCTCTCTTTATCCGGAGCCTCGTTCCTCTCTTTATCCGGAGCCTCGTTCCTCTCTTTATCCGGAGCCTCGTTCCTCTCTTTATCCGGAGCCTCGTTCCTCTCTTTATCCGGGGCCTCGTTCTTCTCTTTATCCGGAGCCTCGCTGAGCGGTGAGACGGCGGTTTGGGTCCCTGACAGACCGACTGCTGTCGAGTCGTAGCCCCGAGACTGAAGTGTGTCAGTGCCGAAGGACTCACTGGCTGATCTGCAGTCAGTTCTGTCTGCTCGCTGTCAGCACAGTTTATCCTGCTTACCTTCTCACCTTTTGTTCTGCTCGCTGTGTGTGTGTGTGTGTGTGTGTGTGTGTGTGTGTGTGTGTGTTTTTAATGCATTTCTGTCATCATCTATTTAACGGTCTCCCGAGAAAAGAAACAATGTTCAGACTTCATTACTACACCAGATTAAAACAAACTGTATCATCAGGCAACTGAAATCAAATGTCAAACACTTCATGGAAGAGTTGGGAAGAAATCCGTCGTCGATAGTCGTCTGTGAGGTTTCGTCTCATCTGTTGAGCTATTTGTTCGTTAATGTTCATCTGCTCCGTCCTTCTACACGTGTTTGTTTGTGTCTTTTTAAAGTGTAACATCGACCTGTTCAGTCTGAATCTGAGACTTCTAAACGATGTTTGTGTCAGTCGATGTGTGTCCAGTACAGTGGAGTAGAGTACAGTAGAGTGGACTGTGAGCCTCCACAGCTCCACACAGGAAGAGGGCGCTGTTCTCCCACCAGCTCTGCCGTCTACAACAAACAGACACAGACCTGACATCTGCATCACTGGAGGAAAGATAAGAAGAGGAGGAGGAGAGCTTTTGATGCTGCTGCTTTGTGCATTTTATTTAGTTTAAAGCATTGTGTGCAGCATTCCATGTATGAAAGATGACTCAGCACTTAACTAGACCATGGTCAATAATCCCAGAACGTGCAGGGTATCTCCACAAGAGAACCTGAAACGTACCCTGAGAGGTTGGACCACCAGGGGGCGCTGCAGATGCAAAAAAAAGCACAACACGACACAAAGCAGACAGTGTGTATATCCGATCAATGCAAAACTCACAGGATATGTTTCATGCTGATGATGTTGAACTATTCTGTCCAAACTTCACCCGACACGCTGGATCTCTGTGACTCAGCTGTGAAACATGCGTGTTTGTTCTCAGTTCTGCTTCAGACTGAATGAAACGGATGAAATGACGGACGCCTGAGAGCAGCTCTCTGCTGAACCCCGTCGTGGCCGCTTGTGGCTTTATTCTTGTTCTTTTAATCTTTCTCTTATTTTATCAAGAGTGTTTTATTTTCCATCTTATTTCATTCTTTCTCTGTTTCCCCCGGTTGTGAAGCACGTTGCTGCTTTTCCTGTGTGAACGGTGTTTGTTATTGTTATTATATAATAAGATAAGATTATCCCTCGTTATATGAAAACAAGATATAATCGGACCGTATGGTTGAGTTCACATCGTTGCACATGTGAAATAGGAAGTATCCGTGTCACACAGTAGTATACGTTGATATTTATATTGCACATTATTATTTATGTTGTCAGTCTTTGGTGTGTGCATGTTTTTATGCATATAAGATGCTCAGCACTGAATGTGTGGGTTTGTTTCCTCTCACGCAGCTTCACATCGCCATCAGCAAGACGAGCGCCAAGGTGGTGATCGACTGCAGCGCCGTGGCCGAGAAAAGCATCAACGCGGCGGGGAACATCACCATCGACGGACTGGAGGTCCTGGGCAGGATGGTCCGGTCCAGAGGGAACAAGGACAACTCGGCGCCGGTGAGGACGACGCACACACACACACGCACACACACACGCGCACACACACACGCACACACACACACGCACACACACACACACACACCTACACACACACACACCTACACACACACACACACACCTACACACACACACACCTACACACACACACACACACCTACACACACACACACACACACACCTACACACACACGCACACACACACGCGCACACACACGCACGCACACACACACGCACACACACACGCGCACACACACACGCACACACACGCACACACGTGCACACACACACGTACGCACGCACACACACACGCACGCACACACACACACACACACACGTGCACACACACACGTGCACACACACGCACACACACACGCGCACACACACACACACACGGACACACACACACGTGCACACACACACGTACACACACACGCACACACACACGCGCACACACACACACACACGGACACACACGCACACACACACCTACACACACACACACACACCTACACACGCACACACACACCTACACGCACGCACACACACCTACACACACACACACACCTACACACACACACACACACCTACACACACACACACACACCTACACACACACACACACCTACACACACACGCACACACACACACGCACACACCTACACACACACACGCACACACACACACACACCTACACACACACACGCACACACACGCACACACCTACACACGCACACACACACGCACACACACACACACACACGCACACACACACACACCTACACACACACACACACACACACACACCTACACACACACCTACACACACACCTACACACACACCTACACACACACCTACACACACACCTACACACACACGCACACACGCACACACCTACACACACACACACACACGCACACACCTACACACGCACACACCTACACACACACGCACACACACACACACCTACACACACACACACACACGCACACACCTACACACGCACACACACACGCACACACCTCCACACACACGCACACACACACCTACACGCACACACACACACACACACACACAGTGATAATAATGACTTAGTGTCTGATAATAATGACTTAATGTCTGATAATAATGACTTAATGTCTGATAATAATGACTCAATGTCTGATAATAATGACTTAATGTCTGATAATAATGACTTAATGTCTGATAATAATGACTTAATGTCTGATAATAATGACTTAATGTCTGATAATAATGACTTAATGTCTGATAATAATGACTTAGTGTCTGATAATAATGACTTAGTGTCTGATAATAATGACTTAATGTCTGATAATAATGACTTAATGTCTGATAATAATGACTTAATGTCTGATAATAATGACTTAGTGTCTGATAATAATGACTTAGTGTCTGATAATAATGACTTAATGTCTGATAATAATGACTGAGTGTCTGATAATAATGACTTAATGTCTGATAATAATGACTTAATGTCTGATAATAATGACTTAGTGTCTGATAATAATGACTTAATGTCTGATAATAATGACTGAGTGTCTGATAATAATGACTTAATGTCTGATAATAATGACTTAATGTCTGATAATAATGACTTAATGTCTGATAATAATGACTTAGTGTCTGATAATAATGACTTAATGTCTGATAATAATGACTCAATGTCTGATAATAATGACTTAATGTCTGATAATAATGAATTAATGTCTGATAATAATGACTTAGTGTCTGATAATAATGACTTAATGTCTGATAATAATGACTGAGTGTCTGATAATAATGACTTAATGTCTGATAATAATGACTCAATGTCTGATAATAATGACTTAATGTCTGATAATAATGACTCAATGTCTGATAATAATGACTTAATGTCTGATAATAATGACTTAATGTCTGATAATAATGAATTAATGTCTGATAATAATGACTTAGTGTCTGATAATAATGACTTAATGTCTGATAATAATGACTGAGTGTCTGATAATAATGACTTAATGTCTGATAATAATGACTCAATGTCTGATAATAATGACTTAATGTCTGATAATAATGACTTAATGTCTGATAATAATGACTTAGTGTCTGATAATAATGACTTAATGTCTGATAATAATGACTCAATGTCTGATAATAATGACTTAATGTCTGATAATAATGAATTAATGTCTGATAATAATGACTTAGTGTCTGATAATAATGACTTAATGTCTGATAATAATGACTCAATGTCTGATAATAATGACTTAATGTCTGATAATAATGAATTAATGTCTGATAATAATGACTTAGTGTCTGATAATAATGACTTAATGTCTGATAATAATGACTGAGTGTCTGATAATAATGACTTAATGTCTGATAATAATGACTCAATGTCTGATAATAATGACTTAATGTCTGATAATAATGACTCAATGTCTGATAATAATGACTTAATGTCTGATAATAATGACTTAATGTCTGATAATAATGAATTAATGTCTGATAATAATGACTTAGTGTCTGATAATAATGACTTAATGTCTGATAATAATGACTGAGTGTCTGATAATAATGACTTAATGTCTGATAATAATGACTCAATGTCTGATAATAATGACTTAATGTCTGATAATAATGACTTAATGTCTGATAATAATGACTTAGTGTCTGATAATAATGACTTAATGTCTGATAATAATGACTCAATGTCTGATAATAATGACTTAATGTCTGATAATAATGAATTAATGTCTGATAATAATGACTTAGTGTCTGATAATAATGACTTAATGTCTGATAATAATGACTGAGTGTCTGATAATAATGACTTAATGTCTGATAATAATGACTCAATGTCTGATAATAATGACTTAATGTCTGATAATAATGACTCAATGTCTGATAATAATGACTTAATGTCTGATAATAATGACTTAATGTCTGATAATAATGAATTAATGTCTGATAATAATGACTTAGTGTCTGATAATAATGACTTAATGTCTGATAATAATGACTGAGTGTCTGATAATAATGACTTAATGTCTGATAATAATGACTCAATGTCTGATAATAATGACTTAATGTCTGATAATAATGACTCAATGTCTGATAATAATGACTTAATGTCTGATAATAATGAATTAATGTCTGATAATAATGACTTAGTGTCTGATAATAATGACTGAGTGTCTGATCTGTTCACTTGTAACTGTCTCGTGTTGGTTGACCGTCTGTATTCGACCCCCTGGTGTCTTATGGTTTAACCTCTATAGGAGAAGAGGTCCTGCTTACAGCTGCACAGCAGTCATTTAAATACGAGGACAAACAAATGAAAAGCAGCTGAAGGTTCAGCGTGATGGAGGAACCAGCGCAGAGCCGGTTACAAGTCTCTGCAAGTGGACTTTTAAAGTGGAATGAAACCCAAGAGAAGCAGAAAGGCCATCAGCTTGTATAGATTTCATCAGCTAGAAAGATCCATAAACTAATAAGGAATAAGAGATAAACCTCCCTCCTTCTGATTGGCCAATCTGACTTCTTCTTTGCCACATTAGTGACCGCAGCAAGCGAACCGTTTTTTTCTTACACTGCATCGTTTCATCCGTTTGACTTTATTTCATCGAAGCCGAGCGGCTTAATGAACGCAAACAAATCAATTCCCGGCGCTTCTCCTCCAGGAATAGCAGCGCGGCCCACATTGGCGTCTGATTGGTTCGATCTCGTCTTTGAAGAGAAAAACCCTCGACATCGAGCGAGCTCAACAATTCCACTTGCGTGTCACATCATCTGCGTCACAGTTGTGTGAGTGACCCAAAAGAACACACACACTGATCCGAGGTGAGATACCTGCCCCTCAAGAGGCCGTTATCTCAGCTGCTAATCGGTTCTTCTTGTCGATCGAGCTCGTTGCACGAACGTTAACGAGGCGGCCTCGCAATGCATCATGGTCCTTTGGACCTGCAGGAAGCAGAATGCAGCTGCTCGTCACGAACACTCGGCCTGCAGGAGCGGCTGGATGTTTCTCCTCTCGTTTGGTTCTTTGAATATATTTAAAGGTGAATCCTATAATCTCCCACTGTGCTTGAACGCCCCGTGAATCACCAGATTTCACCACGCCTAATTAGACTAAACTGAAAACACAGATCGTTGTAAAGAAAAGGTTCAAAGGGAAGATGTAAAACTGAGGTTTGCCGTTTGTTTGGGAGGGAACGATGATTAAAAGTCTTATTTGCACGACACTGAACCACCTCGGGTGATCTGTAGCTGCTGCAGAGATCATGAAGTGTGAGATAGAAACATACCCTCACATGCTCGTCTGAATTCACCCGTTGGTTTGTTTCAGACACTTATACTTATACTTATTGTATATAGTGTGCATTTTCCATACCCAATATTTTATTTTATTGTGAAACCCTGTTTGCTGCTGCCACAGACACATTTCCCCTTGGGGATGAATAAAGTACTTTTCTATTCTATTCTATTCTTAAAGGTGAACAGATTGTGTCGTCTCAGCTCTTTGATTCAGCTATGAGTGCTTCTTGTGATTTTTGTTTCGATTACTTTGAGAATTGTTTCTGTTTTATTTTCATGACATGACTGAACAGTCAGTGGGACGTTGAATGCATCCAGTCCTCTAAAGTTCAGATATTTTGGTGGTTTTGTGAATGAAGTTTGTGTTTCTCCTCTTCTGCAGTTCCAGCTCCAGATCTTTGACATCGTGTGCAGCACGTCGTGGGCCGGCAGAGACAAGTGCTGCGAGCTTCCTGGTCTGGTGAGGTCACTTCCTGTAAACCCTCTCCTCACGCCAGTCCACTCCAAGAACTCTTCAAGTATTTACTATTTACAATGTGTGCACGAGCATCTTTACATTATAGTGATGCTCTTTCAAAGGGTTTTTGTAAACCCGACAATATATATAAATATATATATATCTATATAGATATATATATAGATTTTTTTTTTTTTTTTGAAATCTTAATTTAATCAGGCAGCCTCATTGAGATGGAGCAAAGTAAAGTTCTGCTGTGGACGTATTTAGACTCTATCAGTTTAATTGAACGCTGTATTTCGAGTATTTTCCCGTCTTTACGTCAGACAGACCTTCCTGAGGAGGAAGTGAAGCTGTTCTTCGTGCTTCAGAGACTCCAGACTCCTTTCATACCGTGCATTTAGTCGTTTTACCTCTCAGGACACAGGAGTCGCTGGTCGACCGCTGCCTTCGTGGTACCGTGTGACTCTGGTGTTTTAAAGATGAAGTTTGGATTCACTAAAGTCTCACAATAACACTAACGCACTAAGAGAAGGAGGCAGCGGTGGACCAGCAGCTCCTGTACACTCACTGTGTTCTTCAATGAGTCAAAACAGCTTCAGTTCCCGTCTGAAGGGTCGACTGACAGCGAGATGAAGAGGAGAAACATTCTGAATATTGTACAACTGTTGATTCTCTGAGGCGTAGACGTGCTTTGCTCCTGTGCTGGTTCTCCTTCTGCTGTAGTAAGACAAGGCAAGGCAAGTTTATTTGTATAGCACATTTCAACAAGAAGGTAATTCAAAGTGCTTCACATAAAAACCATTAAAAGCATCAAAACAAAAGGCAAAAGAAAAGGAGATTTAAAAACAATTAAAGAAACAGTGTAAGAAATACAATTCAGTAGTAAGATGCAGAAATGCAGGAAATCGATTAATATATTAATTGAATGTGGTTCAATTAAAGGCAGCAGCAAACAGGAAAGTCTTCACTGACTAGTAGAACACTGACCGTGGAGAAGAACCTCGTACAAACTCACTTTACCTTTAAGTCAAAGAACAACACGAGTCTGAGTTATGAAGCTTTCACATGACGAGAATAATTCCCTTCAGTGAGGTTCGTCTTCATACTCATAGCACACTTTGTCTTACATGAGATGAATCTTTAAAGATAATCTGGAAGTGGAAATTCAAACTCAAACCAAAAAAAAAAAGTCATATACGGTACCTATTTCCTGTTTCAGCGAGATTCATCAGATGATGAAATATTACACTGAGACCTGAAGTAAACAGCACCGTGACGATAATAACAGATGAAGTTTCATGTCATTTATCATTTCATTGCCATGTGTGTGTCTTTGTGTGTCTTTGCGTGTCTGTGCGTGTCTTTGCGTGTCTGTGCGTGTCTTTGCGTGTCTTTGCGTGTCTGTGCGTGTCTTTGCGTGTCTGTGCGTGTCTTTGCGTGTCTTTGCGTGTCTGTGCGTGTCTTTGCGTGTCTGTGCGTGTCTTTGCGTGTCTTTGCGTGTCTGTGCGTGTCTTTGCGTGTCTTTGCGTGTCTTTGCGTGTCTGTGTGTGTCTGTGTGTGTCTTTGCGTGTCTTTGTGTGTCTGTGCGTGTCTTTGCGAGTGTCTGTGCGTGTCTTTGTGTGTCTTTGCGTGTCTGTGCGTGTCTTTGCGTGTGTCTGTGCGTGTCTTTGCGTGTCTTTGCGAGTGTCTGTGCGTGTCTTTGTGTGTCTTTGCGTGTCTGCGTGTGTCTTTGCGTGTGTCTTTGCGTGTCTTTGTGTGTCTTTGCGTGTCTGCGTGTTGCGTGTCTGCGTGTCTGTGCGTGTCTTTGCGTGTCTGCGTGTGTCTGTGCGTGTGTCTTTGCGTGTCTTTGTGTGTCTTTGCGTGTCCTCCTCATCATGCTGTGATCATCCAGAGGAAGGAGGCCGACTGCCCGGCTATGCCCAAAGCCTGCACCTGCACCCAGGACAGCAAAGGCCCCCCCGGCACTGCCGGACCACCGGTGAGCCGCGCACAACTACACAACTACACCGAACACTCAGTCAGAAGACTTTGCTTCACTGCGTTGGTGTTTGCCGCTCATTGCCCGTGTGTTCGTTCACTTTCACAGCAACATGTGTGTCCTGCTCACTGGAAACAGCAGTCAGGACTAGAAGTAGATGGAACTCATGTCTTTAGTGCAGAATAACAGTTATGATGCCAGAAATCAAGTTGTATTTCTTTAATCATTTATTTTACAACAGTTGGAAAACAGTGGAATCTAAATGTGTGTCCTGTAGTTTCAGAGTTTTAGTCACATGACTGTTAATCCGAGTCCATCGTGGCGTCTGAAGAGCAAATAGTTTCATGTTTTGAACAGAATTACTGCAAAACGGTTTATTTTTTGAATGAGACGCGTAGAATGAAGTGATTTTGACAATTTTAAACTTCAATTAGCTTGTGCTCTTTCTGATGGACACGTGATGTGTTCAAGGACTGTCGGAAAGTAAAGAATCCGGCGATAATGTGTGTTGTTACAGTCTCTGGCTCTGATAGATGGCGTAGGGACAGATGCTGTTCAAACCCGGCAGCAGGTTTTGGGGGTTCAGAGGGTTTCTCGTATCTCAGCTGGTTGGTCAACTTTGTGATTATCTGTACACACACACACACACACACACACACACACACTGTGAATCTGAATGTGCTGACTGTGTACTCGTAATCAACAGGGAGGCCCAGGGATCCGAGGAGCGCGAGGTGATCGTGGAGAGCCAGGCCCGGTGGTAAGTCGTGCTGGTTTTAAGTCTGTCGACACTCTGTGATTTTATCGAGCTTGTTCTGAGAAAAGCCAGCGCTATACAGACCGGCAAGGAGGTGGACTCGTTCTCTCCGTTATCTTGATGCTTTCAGAGGTCGTTAGCTGCCAAACCGATGTTTTACACTCTGGACTTTTCTCCTTTTAACGTCTTAAGAGACATTTAGTTGTTTGCTTAAACGGATCTATATGAACTAGTTCAGGGGTCGGCAACCTTTTCTATCCAAAGAGCCATTTTGTCCTATTTTCCATACACAGGAAATTTTTCTATTTTCCTTACACAGGTAAGCCAGCATCGTTGGCAGTGAAAGCAAATGAAGACGTCCACGCAGAGTTAAACTCTCTATTTTCCTCCGTGACCGTTTACCGAGGGCGGGGTCTGCAAATCATGATGAGCCACCTGCAGGGAAAGGCTCTTCACAGTGTAATAGGATGTGACGCACATTCTAGGTGACCAAATACAAAACAGAAGAACACAGTGCACCCTGGGTAACAGCTGAGCCCGTTACAAACAGAAGAACACAGTGCACCCTGGGTAACAGCTGATCCCGTTACAAACAGAAGAACACAGTGCACCCTGGGTAACAGCTGAGCCCGTTACAAACAGAAGAACACAGTGCACCCTGGGTAACAGCTGAGCCCGTTACAAACAGAAGAACACAGTGCACCCTGGGTAACAGCTGAGCCCGTTACAAACAGAAGAACACAGTGCATTCTGGGTAACAGCTGAGCCCGTTACAAACAGAAGAACACAGTGCACCCTGGGTAACAGCTGAGCCCGTTACGAACAGAAGAACACAGTGCACCCTGGGTAACAGCTGAGCCCGTTACAAACAGAAGAACACAGTGCATTCTGGGTAACAGCTGAGCCCGTTACAAACAGAAGAACACAGTGCACCCTGGGTAACAGCTGAGCCCGTTACAAACAGAAGAACACAGTGCACCCTGGGTAACAGCTGAGCCCGTTACAAACAGAAGAACACAGTGCACCCTGGGTAACAGCTGAGCCCGTTACAAACAGAAGAACACAGTGCACCCTGGGTAACAGCTGAGCCCGTTACAAACAAAAGAACACGGTGCACCCTGGGTAACAGCTGAGCCCGTTACGAACAGAAGAACACAGTGCACCCTGGGTAACAGCTGAGCCCGTTACAAACAGAAGAACACAGTGCACCCTGGGTAACAGCTGAGCCCGTTACAAACAAAAGAACACAGTGCACCCTGGGTAACAGCTGAGCCCGTTACAAACAGTGAAGTCAAAATCACATTTACATGTTAGACTTGATTGATCTGTTTCTCACAGATCCATCGTTTGGATCCATTGGTGGTTTGTCCCCATGTTCCTTCAGGATTAATAAATGCTCTGGACGTGGAACCATTCAGAGGGTTTCTATTCACGCCTTTCTTCCAGGCCCTGTAGAACAAACACTGTGTTATTAAACAAAACACATTATTCATATGAAGATGAAGTTATTGTGCTTCGATAATCTGATCAAATATATTCAGGACTGACGATCCTTTTGATCTTCATATGTTTCTTTATGTCGTTTAGCTTTATGTACAGTACACCACAGAAGAGGTTTCAGAACATTTAATGAGATTTATTTATATTTTATTTGTAAAGTCAAGAAGATTTATTGTTTTTCAATTTCATCCAACTATTAGCCACGAACATGAACAATGAGCCTGAAATAAATAAATATTCTAAAAATAAAATAAAGTGTTCTCACAGATATACTAGTTTTGATCCGTCCACCCATCCCCATCCCCCGGGCTGACCGCTCACTGGCTGCAGACCGATCCACGAAGCGTCCGGTTTATTCAGCTCGCTGACAAAACTCTGAAAACAGGAATCAACAGCAAGACAGAAGACAGACAGTGAACATATGAAGCAGAATAACATTATGAAAGCAGCACATTCATAGATCATCCGAATAAAAGAGCATTTGTTAATCATAACTTTCAATTTCCCTAAATTCATATTAAAGTTCATGGTTACACATTTCCAACTACTGAAACAGTTTTTAACAGAATCATTCAAACATTTTCTAATTAATCAATTTAATTTGAAATGAAATAACAGTAAATAATAAAAGACATGTTGCACGTGCACAGACATGTTGCACAGACATGTTGCACAGACATGTTGCACAGGCATGTTGCACGTGCACAGACATGTTGCACAGATATGTTGCACAGACATGTTGCACAGGCATGTTGCATGTGCACAGACATGTTGCACAGACATGTTGCACAGACATGTTGCACGTACACAGACATGTTGCACAGACATGTTGCACGTTCACAGACATGTTGCACAGACATGTTGCACGTACACAGGCATGTTGCACGTACACAGACATGTTGCACAGACATGTTGCACGTACACAGACATGTTGCACGTGCACAGACATGTTGCACAGACATGTTGCACGTACACAGACATGTTGCACGTGCACAGACATGTTGCACAGACATGTTGCACGTGCACAGACATGTTGCACAGACATGTTGCACGTACACAGACATGTTGCACGTGTACAGACATGTTGCACAGACATGTTGCACAGACATGTTGCACGTACACAGACATGTTGCACAGACATGTTGCACGTACACAGACATGTTGCACGTACACAGACATGTTGCACAGACATGTTGCACGTACACAGACATGTTGCACGTGCACAGACATGTTGCACGTGCACAGACATGTTGTACAGACATGTTGCACGTACACAGACATGTTGCACAGACATGTTGCACAGACATGTTGCACGTACACAGACATGTTGCACGTACACAGACATGTTGCACGTACACAGACATGTTGCACATACACAGACATGTTGCACGTGCACAGACATGTTGCACGTGCACAGACATGTTGCACGTGCACAGACATGTTGCACGTGCACAGACATGTTGCACAGACATGTTGCACGTGCACAGACATGTTGCACGTGCACAGACATGTTGCACGTGCACAGACATGTTGCACGTACACAGGCATGTTGCACGTACACAGGCATGTTGCACGTACACAGGCATGTTGCACAGACATGTTGCACAGACATGTTGCACATACACAGACATGTTGCATGTGCACAGACATGTTGCACGTGCACAGACATGTTGCACGTACACAGACATGTTGCACAGACATGTTGCAAAGACATGTTGCACGTACACAGACATGTTGCACGTACACAGACATGTTGCACAGACATGTTGCACGTACACAGACATGTTGCGCAGACATGTTGCACAGACATGTTGCATGTGCACAGACATGTTGCACGTGCACAGACATGTTGCACAGACATGTTGCACATACACAGACATGTTGCACGTACACAGGCATGTTGCACGTACACAGGCATGTTGCACAGACATGTTGCACAGACATGTTGCACATACACAGACATGTTGCATGTGCACAGACATGTTGCACGTGCACAGACATGTTGCACAGACATGTTGCACAGACATGTTGCACGTGCACAGACATGTTGCACAGGCATGTTGCACAGACATGTTGCACAGACATGTTGCACGTGCACAGACATGTTGCACAGACATGTTGCACAGACATGTTGCACGTGCACAGACATGTTGCACAGACATGTTGCACAGGCATGTTGCACAGGCATGTTGCACAGACATGTTGCACGTACACAGACATGTTGCACGTGCACATGCACTCACCTGTTGGTCTCTGCTGCTGATCACCACCAGATCTGCTCCTCTCTTCTGACAGTCTCTCCGGCTCTCTGTCCAGTTCTTCATCTCAGTAGATTTGTAGTAACATCTGCATTGACATCTCTTCCATTCTGCATTCATTGAAGTGTTTTAGTCACAGATTTGAAATCATGTAATGATAAATATATGAGATTCAACACTAGATCCTGATATGTGATTGTTTGGAACTTTGTCCTTCAGTGCGTGACTTTTCATTAAAGTGTGTTCTGTAGCACCGCTACCGTAGAATCCACATAAGACAAGCCAGCAGGGAGAGTACCGGGCTTTCAAGCAAAGTTTACATCGTGGCCAAACCTTTTAATTACAACTCATGGGTCCATCATGGGTGACCCAAAAACACTGTTCCACGTGTACTGTACTTACATTTTGAAAAATAAGTGGTTTTATTTCCTCAACATAACGTTTATGTTTTTTTAAAGCTAGCTAAGTGGTTTTGTTACCTTTTGTTAACAAAAAAAAAGACAATTTGTGTCCCTGTACACCAAACCAATAGATTCCATTTCGTGACTAGTTCATGAATTGCCGTGAGACTGGGTTGTCATTTTGTTTGTTGAAATAGACATTCTATGTTGCCATGACGATGCCTTTTCTGTGCTACTGTGCGTGATAGCGTAGCGTCATGAGTCACAGCCTGACCTCATGGACAAGAGAAAGATGTGAATGCACATCAGGCATCAGACCTGCTCAGCTGAGTGAAGAAGAGTCTGATGGAGGGGAACACGGCCCTGTGTTGATACATACATGAACCTGTAGCTTGAATCAATGCGTTCTGACAGCAGGTAACCGTCACCTGTTGGAGCTTTACAGCGTCGTGCTGGTTCTAGTGTTAGTGTTCCTCTTCAAACATGTCTCACCCTGTGTCTGCTTTCTGCTCAGGGTGTCGTATCTGGTCTGCAGCTGGTCTCTCTCCTCTGTGACGTTGATGTTTCTGGTTTCAGACTGGTTCAGACGGATACGCAGCTCGTCTCTTTCTGTCTGCAAGTTTTGTTTTTCCAACGTGACAAAGACATCTGGTGGGAACATGAGACAACAGAAAAAGACTTACAGTCACTTGCTGTGTTTCATCGCTGTCACACTTTGAGCCTTGACGCAGCACTTCTCAATCAGAGGCTGCAGCTTGATGAACATAGATTTAATTTGTTCTTGTTGACACAATTGAGAAACCCTCCTTGCTGTGGCACCCGAACACCACACAGGCTGGAGAGGATTACAAGCTCGGGAAATCAGAGCACAGAACAGAGCACGATACGCTGTCATAGAATAAAGAGCAAATCCTCACTGCGCATGTAGACCCCGACCAGAATCACGAGATACAACACTCCCAGAATGGCTGCCGTGGCTCCAATAGCTCTTCTTTTGACAGCTACAGGTCTGCTGTCAGTGAGCGGTCCTACAGAGACAAACACGGTGAAACCGATTCTCAAGAAGCACGTTTGAAGTCGCTTCTTCTTCTTCTTATTTTATTCTGGATAGTTTCATCCTTCAGATGCACTCACCTGCTCAATAACTAACAACTTGGACATTTACACTCAAATGGCAATAAATTGCATTTCAAGGTCTCAGTGCACAGCCCGGACCGGTCTACGCACAAAGCTACAGGTGACTGATTTAATCAGACATGAACAAAGGTCTCAGTCGTCCTCGTCCAGCGTTGATACTTACTGACTTCATGGGGCCGAGGATCAGGAGCACTTTGTTCCAGAGTGTCGTAGATGTCCACCTCCTCTTCTTCTCCTCCGTTATTTTCGTCTCTTCCGCTGAATCTCACTTTCAGCTCTGGCGCTTGAACGTCTGCAGACATCCTGAGCGGTGACAGAACTTGAAGCCGAGTGATGGTAATTCTAACCACAAACACAGATATACCACCAACCAACCAGCGCTGTGGACTCACAGAAGTGACTAAATTATCTGCTTATTATACATATTACAAACAAAACAACTTCAAAAACTCAAAAAAATTAATTTTTAGTATTTTGGTCAGACACACATGCAACGCTGATTGCCGTAATATGTGTGGTATTTGTTATAAATGTACGTTGGTACATAGAGGGTGATAAGAAGCTGTACTTGGAGGGACTTAGGACCCAGGGGAGTGTAGGTGAAGCATGGAACCTGTAGTCTGTACCGTGGCAGTAACGTGCATTAGGAGGTTATGCTAATAAAGAGTTGTAGTTTGTTCTCTTGTGCTTATATGTTCATTTAAAAACACGACAATATGTATTTTGATATTGTCACGTATGATCCTGTAACGAGACGATCGCGCACGAGAGAGAGAGAGAGAGAGAGAGAGAGAGAGAGAGAGAGAGAGAGAGAGAGAGAGAGAGAGAGAGAGAGAGAGAGAGAGAGAGAGAGAGAGAGAGAGAGAGAGAGAGAGAGAGAGAGAGAGAGAGAGAGAGAGAGAGAGAGAGAGAGAGAGAGAGAGAGAGAGAGAGAGAGAGAGAGAGAGAGAGAGAGAGAGAGAGAGAGAGAGAGCGTGAAGGGGGGTTCCGGACCGGGCGTGTCACCCGGGGGGGGGAGCAGCAGCAGCTGGAAGTGACTCGCCGCTCGCTGCCCGGTTGTTGTGTTAAAAATGTCCGTTTAATAATAAAAAATAAAAAAACTGCGTTAACGCGAGATAAAATAATTGTCTGCGTTAATTAATTAATGCGTTAACACGATAATAACGCGTTAACTTGCCCAGCACTAGTTTTTATTGGTGTATAATCTCCTGGAACTAAGAACCGTTTTTCGTGAGCTTAGAATGAGACGTTTGTATCTACATACGGACTCTTCAGGGAGCCGGCCGCCGTGTTCCTACGGAGGCCCAGAAGGGACAAACCAAACACAAAAACAACAACAAACACAAAGCGTAGTGGTCCACATGCTTGTGAGAGGAGGCCGCTACATCCGACACACTGCTCCTTTAAAATGTGACAACAGCTTCAGTAAAAGTCAAGCATCACTTACTTCTGTCTGGCAGATTGTCCTGAGAATGCTTTTGGTGGCACCCGACCACCATTGAGCCAAACCCTGAAGCGCTACTGGTCCGTCTGTATTTAGTCCAGGATTAAAGGAGGAACATTTAGATCTGGACTGTGCGTGAAGGTTCTGCAGGACGGTTGCGGCGCTTGGTCTTCTGCATCGTGGAGGTTCTGCGGGACGGTTGCGGCGCTTGGTCTTCTGCATCGTGGAGGCTCTGCAGGACGGTTGCGGCGCTTGGTCCTCTGCATCGTGGAGGTTCTGCAGGACGGTTGCGGCGCTTGGTCTTCTGCATCGTGGAGGCTCTGCAGGACGGTTGCGGCGCTTGGTCCTCTGCATCGTGGAGGTTCTGCAGGACGGTTGCGGCGCTTGGTCCTCTGCATCGTGGAGGTTCTGCAGGACGGTTGCGGCGCTTGGTCCTCTGCATCGTGGAGGTTCTGCAGGACGGTTGCGGCGCTTGGTCCTCTGCATCGTGGAGGTTCTGCAGGACGGTTGCGGCGCTTGGTCCTCTGCATCGTGGAGGTTCTGCAGGACGGTTGCGGCGCTTGGTCCTCTGCATCGTGGAGGTTCTGCATGACGGTTGCGGCGCTTGGTCCTCTGCATCGTGAAGGTTCTGCAGGACGGTTGCGGCGCTTGGTTCTCTGCATCGTGGAGGTTCTGCAGGACGGTTGCGGCGCTTGGTCCTCTGCATCGTGGAGGTTCTGCAGGACGGTTGCGGCGCTTGGTCCTCTGCATCGTGGAGGTTCTGCAGGACGGTTGCGGCGCTTGGTCCTCTGCATCGTGGAGGTTCTGCAGGACGGTTGCGGCGCTTGGTCCTCTGCATCGTGGAGGTTCTGCAGGACGGTTGCGGCGCTTGGTCCTCTGCATCGTGGAGGTTCTGCATGACGGTTGCGGCGCTTGGTCCTCTGCATCGTGAAGGTTCTGCAGGACGGTTGCGGCGCTTGGTTCTCTGCATCGTGAAGGTTCTGCAGGACGGTTGCGGCGCTTGGTCCTCTGCATCGTGGAGGTTCGTTTATGGCGTTTTGCCGATTACACTCGTTCTCTTCGTCACAGATCATTTAGTTTAAATAATGATGCAGCGAACAGCGCGTTGACCACAAACACCTTTCTGCATGACCGTAGTTTGCATGATCGCCACGGTGCCACACGCCAGAATAAACAAAGCTCAATGAGGCGTATGACTTTTGTTTATTAAATGCCACAGAAAACAAACATGAAATACAGCACACATCCACAGTCACTGATGAATCTGCAGGCTGATATAATAAAGAGGGAGCGGCCGTATCAATAAACAAGAACAACCCCCACTGACTGAATGTACAGCTCTTTAGCTAACAAAACCCCGGAACCAAAAGCAAATATAGACGAAACAGATACTTGTTGATTTATATGAGTTAAAGAAATAACAACAGAAGGTTCAAACAGAAAACACACAAAAGGAAAATGGAACCCAGAGAACAACTAAACCCCTCACATCTAGTGCCTCTCTGTGAAGACGTGTCAATCAAAGGAACCGAAACACAGAGGTTCTACAGTCAACAATGAACATCTACAGGAAGAAGAGTGGCGAGCCGTTTACAGCTTCTGTAGAAATGGGAACAAAAGAACACGGTGCACCCTGGGTAACAGCTGAGCCCGTCACAAACAGAAGAACACAGTGCACCCTGGGTAACAGCTGAGCCCGTTACAAACAGAAGAACACAGTGCACCCTGGGTAACAGCTGAGCCCGTTACAAACAGAAGAACACAGTGCACCCTGGGTAACAGCTGAGCCCGTTACAAACAGAAGAACACAGTGCACCCTGGGTAACAGCTGAGCCCGTTACAAACAGAAGAACACAGTGCACCCTGGGTAACAGCTGAGCCCGTTACCAACAGAAGAAAACTCTGTAACGAGCAGATGGTCGTGAAATCCCAACAGCAAGAACACACTTCAGTTACTCTCGTCTTCAGCCTCACTGCTCTGTGTGCAGGTGTGTTCTAAGTCATCAACACGTTTTACAGTAAAGCGGTTAGTTCCTTTTCTCTGAGTTTCCCATAATTATGTCGTTGTTTTAAGTGAAGGCATCAAGAACTGTTGAAAAATTTAGGGAGAAATGCATGAAGTCCAAATCACATTTACATGTTAGACTTGATTGATCTGTTTCTCACAGATCCATCGTTTGGATCCATTGGTGGTTTGTCCCCATGTTCCTTCAGGATTAATAAATGCTCTGGACCTGATAACATTCAGAGGGTTTATATTCACGCCTTTCTTCCAGGCCCTGTAGAACAAACACTGTGTTATTAAACAAAACACATTATTCATATGAAGATGAAGTTATTGTGCTTCGATAATCTGATCAAATATATTCAGGACTGACGATCCTTTTGATCTTCACATGTTTCTTTATGGTATGTACACCACAGAAGAGGTTTCAGAACATTTCTACAGTCAAGAAGATGCCCAGAGGAGGATGAATATGAACTTGTTGGCCGACATGTGTTCATTGTCCTGAACTGTCAAGAGATCAATGCTTCTTAAATATGAGCCCAAATACAAGTTCAGAATGTGATGCACAAATCACTTCAAACGTCTTCCTTCAGATTCAGATTGTGTCCAGAGAGCGAACAGCTGCATCTCATACATCATGACGCTCAAAACCATCGGTGGAATTGTTCCTTAATTATCTGTAAATACTTACATTATCTGGAAACAGGATAGACTCGATAAATTATTTATTTAAATATTTATTATTATTTTATATTGAGTGTTTTTCAATTTCATCCAACTATTAGCCACGAACATGAACAATGAGCCTGAAATAAATAAATATTCTAAAAATAAAATAAAGTGTTCTCACAGATATACTAGTTTTGATCCGTCCACCCATCCCCATCCCCCGGGCTGACCGCTCACTGGCTGCAGACCGATCCACGAAGCGTCCGGTTTATTCAGCTCGCTGACAAAACTCTGAAAACAGGAATCAACAGCAAGACAGAAGACAGACAGTGAACATATGAAGCAGAATAACATTATGAAAGCAGCACATTCATAGATCATCCGAATAAAAGAGCATTTGTTAATCATAACTTTCAATTTCCCTAAATTCATATTAAAGTTCATGGTTACACATTTCCAACTACTGAAACAGTTTTTAACAGAATCATTCAAACATTTTCTAATAAATCAATTTAATTTGAAGTAAAATAACAGTAAATAATAAGAAAGACATGTTGCACAGGCATGTTGCACAGGCATGTTGCACGTGCACAGACATGTTGCACAGGCATGTTGCACGTGCACAGACATGTTGCACAGGCATGTTGCACGTACACAGGCATGTTGCACAGGCATGTTGCACAGGCATGTTGCACGTACACAGGCATGTTGCACAGGCATGTTGCACGTACACAGGCATGTTGCACAGGCATGTTGCACGTACACAGGCATGTTGCACAGACATGTTGCACAGGCATGTTGCACGTACACAGACATGTTGCACGTACACAGGCATGTTGACAGACATGTTGCACAGGCATGTTGCACGTACACAGGCATGTTGCACAGGCATGTTGCACAGACATGTTGCACAGACATGTTGCACAGGCATGTTGCACAGACATGTTGCACGTACACAGGCATGTTGCACAGACATGTTGCACGTACACGGGCATGTTGCACAGAAATGTTGCATGTACACAGACATGTTGCACAGACATGTTGCACAGGCATGTTGCACAGGCATGTTGCACAGACATGTTGCACGTACACAGACATGTTGCACGTGCACATGCACTCACCAGTTGGTCTCTGCTGCTGATCACCACCAGATCTGCTCCTCTGTTCTGACAGTCTCTCCGGCTCTCTGTCCAGTTCTTCATCTCAGTAGATTTGTAGTAACATCTGCATTGACAGCTCTTCCATTCTGCATTCATTGAAGTGTTTTAGTCACAGATTTGAAATCATATAATGATAAATATATGAGATTCAACACTAGATCCTGATATGTGATTGTTTGGAACTTTGTCCTTCAGTGCGTGACTTTTCATTAAAGTGTGTTCTGTAGCACCGCTACCGTAGAATCCACATAAGACAAGCCAGCAGGGAGAGTACCGGGCTTTCAAGCAAAGTTTACATCGTGGCCAAACCTTTTAATTACAACTCATGGGTCCATCGCATGACGCCATGAAGGTTTCAGGAGTGATGTGTCCTCTGTTGGTTCTGACTGAAAGGGACCACAACTACAGCACCTTGTTACACAACGCTGTGTTGTAGAATGATGAATAAATAAACCTTCTACCTAGAAAACCAATGCACTCTAACAGCGAGTGAACTTTACCTGTAGGAGGTTTACAGCGTCATGGTTCTGTTAAAGTGTTGCTTTTCAAACATGTCTCACCTGTGGTGTTCCCCTGTGACTGGTTTACGGTCTCCTGTGACTGGTTTACGGTCTCCTGTGACTGGTTTACGGTCTCCTGTGACTGGCGGTACAATTTCCTCAGGTTGTCGTTCTCCAGAGTGATGAAAACATCTGGTGAAAAGATGCAGTGCAGTGATGTGAAATCAAGGTTCTTGTGTGGACTTTTAAGACATGACATCATAAAACAGACGCGGTCCTCACGGCGTTGGGACAGGACGATGACTGCAGCTCCCAGCAGGATGCAGAGGAAACCCAGAACCAGTGCAGCAGCTCTGAGGAGCTTTCTCTGGACAATCTGGAGGATGCTTTCCAGTGTTTGCTCCTGCAGAAGGCAAAAGGAGAACACGATCTGATTAAACATGTCGAGCCAACAAACAGGAATAAAGACCAACAAGGATTCATCTTTCAACCTGATTCGATTTAACTTTAAATTATGTTGCACCAAAAATAAATACAGATTCTATTTTTACTCTAAATCTAGATTCTATTTAATTCTGTTGCACCAAAACGTAAAAACCTGATCCAGTGTTGACTTCACTTTACACTTGAGGAGCTTTAACTTTGAAAAAAGCTGCTTTTTTAGATGGATTGAACAAAAATAATTAAGATCCTTAAAGAAAGTTAATGGACCGACTTAAACCAGTCGAGTTTCTCTCAAGATACCGACCGGTTCAGCAATGAAGCGGTTCTGGAGCAGAACAGCAATTAAATCAAAAGTCTGTTTCTTCTTTACTGTGAAAGAGTTTTTTTATCGTCTCTTATTCGTCCGCATTGCTCCTTTAATTCAGCCAACGAGTTTGTAAAGCCAGTTTAAAGAAGGGCCTTTTAACCCGATAAGCCACGCCCCAAATGTAAATGTCTTCATTTTAATTTGGATTAATTAATCAGATATTAGTTTATTTAATCCTAAACCTGGATTCACTCATTTTAAACCTGGTTTTGCTAAACGCTGCTTAGAATGAATCTTTGATTAAACCTATATATTCGTAGTGTAACGAGTCTTAATGTCAGAAGTGAGAACGTCACACAGCCAACGACAGGAAACGAGCATCGGATCTTCATCACTTCATCAGCACGAAGACTGAACATCACTACTTGAGCTGAGAGCAATTTCATCGTTTCACACCAACAAAATAAGACAAGGCTCATATTAATAAACGTTAATAAACATGAATAATAAACATTAATAAACGTTAATAAACGTTAATAAACATTAATAAACATGAATAATAAACATTAATAAACGTTAATAAACGTTAATAAACATTAATAAACATGAATAATAAACATTAATAAACGTTAATAAACGTTAATAAACATTAATAAACATGAATAATAAACATTAATAAACGTTAATAAACATGAATAATAAACATTAATAAACGTTAATAAACGTTAATAAACATTAATAAACATGAATAATAAACATTTATAAACGTTAATAAACATGAATAATAAACATTAATAAACGTCAATAAACATGAATAATAAACATTAATAAATGTTAATAATCATTAATTAAACCACAACTGTAAAACAATTTTACATTTTAGGCGTGGCCGTTTCACAAAGGTTATTACTTAATTTTAATTATTTATTTTTCACACATTTGCGTTCACGTTTCTGTTCTTCACAGCGTTATGTGAACACATTGAGAAGTGTCCATGCTGGACTGTGAATAAGATCACAGTGGAGCAACGGGAGTCAATACATGAGTGGATATGTGCACTAAGATGCAGATACAAAGCTAGCACGTAATAAAGAGTAATTATTAGAATAAGAGTAAAGATTTAATACAAATTCAAAGATAAAATAGTCAATTATAAACTAGGATAAGTATTAAATGCTCATAAATGTACATGTAACAGTCGAGAGCAAATATCCTGATAATAAATTATAATTACGTCACATTTACAGCCGAGCCTCTAACTTTAATAACCAGTTTCTGTTGTTTCTTGTGTATTAACTGGTATTTGTTGGTGTTTTAATACCTTTCTCCGGTGTTAAAACACGGCCGTGTGTGAAAGTGTCCACACTGTCGTAGATGTCCACCAGTCTCTCAACTTGCTGTCCTCCGTCCTCTCCGGCTCCTTTGCAGAACTTCACGTTCATCGTCAAACTCGGGTCTTCGTAAGTGTTCGAAGCCATTTTTGCGCCACGAGACAACTGAGGAGTCTCAGCGTCCGATTTATTGACTGGTTCCTCGTCGCTGTCGGCTTTCTGCCTCCGTCTCTCTGCTCGTCACGAGGAAGTAGAAGCAGGAAAACACTCATTGCCACATTTCATCACCGTTCGGTAACAAAGTGCTCGATTAACTGGCCGATGTTTTGATCTTATGACACCGTAATATACACGCGTGAGAGCTGCTATCAGAGGTGTGACGTGTGATCTGTGGTTCGTCTCGTCTGCTAAAAAAAGCACCGAAAGGTGTTCGCAGAATTCAGATTGTTCAGAGATAAGGACGTTTAAAAAATCTGACGGAATAGACGTAAACATTTAATTAAGATGATCAAATGAGGGAACACAAATGCTGAGTCATGGATCAAACACAGACCTTAATAAAAGAAGATGTCCTTGTTTCTAACACGGCATCCTGAAGCCATGAGGACTTTGACTAAGATGTTTGCTACGGACGTGACGGACTCTGTTATCGTCACTACGTGACCAGATGTAATGAAGGAAACTTTACAAACCAAACAAAGTTGTGAAGATAAGACTCTCTTCAGCTCGTGGACCACAAATCAGCTCATCATGAACCACTTCCTTCTTCACGGCAGAGCACAGAGCACATCATGTCCTTGCTCTGTAACGTTGCAATACTTTTAATCCTGCTCTGTGAAGCACTTTGGGCTGATTGTTTGTGTGAAAGGTTCGATATGAATAAAGGTGAGCGTTGAACTGTTGAGGTTAGCCAATCAGCAGTCAGTCTTTAGGACGGTGTTGAACTCATGACCAGTCGACGGCAGTGTCCTCTCGGGTTCAAACAAGTCTGAACACGTCTTTAACACATTCTCTCCGTCCGTCTCTCTGCAGGGCCCGACCG
Source organism: Ophthalmolycus amberensis (assembly GCA_024529925.1). NCBI lineage: Eukaryota > Metazoa > Chordata > Actinopteri > Perciformes > Zoarcidae > Ophthalmolycus > Ophthalmolycus amberensis. Next base: position 137,980 of record JAFEUB010000322.1, on the reverse strand, counting down.
GTCCAGTAGGTGATGCAGGTGTACCGGGACCTCAGGGACCCCAAGGACTACAGGGACACAGTGGACGCTCCATCATAGGACCCGCAGTAAGACCAACACGCACCCGGTTCTCAGTCTCCACTCTAATAGATACTTTCTCCATTTATTTCTATATGCTTTTATTTTGAAAAGAATCTTCCATGTTTGCTGTTCATAGTCATTTTTACAGATGCCATTCATATTCTAAATATGTGAAAAACACAGTATTTGTTTACGTCGTTGCAGCAGTTTATTCAGTAAACTTTGTGTTACATTAACGATATCCATACAATCAGAAAAAAGGTTTATTCTTTATCTGCAGGGACGTCAAGGAGAGCAAGGACAGAAAGGTGAAGCGGGACAACAAGGAACACAGGTGAGAAAAAACAGAACGTGAATCCAACGCACAGATCTGCTCTTCCAGGTTTATGCGATCGCTCGTGGGTTTCGTCTACATACATGTGAATACTGTACTTTTAATTCTGAATCTTTATCAAATCAGGTTCATGTTGATAATAAGACACCAAATCAGGACCAAACTTATTTCTGTAGAATTCAGATTTCCTCCTTGTTTGCGGCTGATGGCGAGCCGGTACTTGGTAGAATTGTATTTTGATGAGTTTCAGTCGGTTGGTGGCGGAACGTTGTTTCTGCTTCACAAAGGTCTGATGCTGGAAAAGAGCCTCCACAAGTAATTACAGCTCCACGGTAAATTACGACCAATATGACCTTCTGGAAGCAAATAGTTGTCAGATTTTGAATAATGGTGCCATTTGCAAAAGGTTGACTTCTCTTGTTTGAATCTATTTCTGTTCCCTGAGTTTGTGACACGACAGCTCGATTCAACCTCGCAGCGTTTACAGGAATGTTTTCTGCTTTTATGTTGTTGCCACGTTTGCCTTCAGAGTTGATGGTACAGGAAGCAATACAACAAAGATCCCCAGCTGGAATCTAACCAGGGACATTGTGGTCAGACAGAGTTTCCATGCGTCCCGGAAAACACACGGAAAATTAAAGGAAAATTGAATGCCCTGGAATATTACTTCAACATTCTCCTGTTTTTCAAAGATCAGAGATCCCAGAACGGATAACGAAGGCATCTGAAAGGGCTAAGCTATGTTCACGATCACATTCAAATGGTTCATGGAGCAGAGTTACCATTACGTGACCTACGTAACGATGCTACGTTACTTACGCAATGTAGTAACGCTACATAGCTTCACTACGTTACGTATGCATGTCATGTCCTGTGACCTATGCAACTACGTAGGCTACATCACGTAGGCGACAGGTAACGTTGTATTGCCTAAGCTACGTTATAGCTACATAGTAACGTAGCATAGCATTACTACGTTACTACGTTGCCATAATGTAGTATTGCTATGTAACCTTACGTGACCAACATAACTACATTACGTAATCCAGTGGTTCTCAACTGGTCTGGCTGCGGGACCCACCATCACCCCTTAATGACAAGCCGGGACCCACGACCCAAATTATATATATATATATATACATATATATATATATATATACATATATATATATATATATACATATATATATATATATATATATATATATATATGTATATATATATATATATATATATATATATACATATATATATATATATATATATACATATATATATATATATATACATATATATATATATATATATATATATATATATATATATATATATATATATATATATATATATATATATATATGTGTATATACACATATATATATATATATATATATATATATATATATATATATATATATATGTGTATATACACATACATATATATATATATATATATATATATGTATGTGTATATACACATACACATACATATATATATATGTATGTGTATATATATATGTATGTATATATATATATGTATGTATATATATATATGTATGTGTATATATATATGTATGTATATATATATATGTATGTATATATATGTATGTATATATATATATGTATGTGTATGTATGTGTATATATATATGTATGTATATATATATATGTATGTGTATATATATATGTATGTATATGTATGTGTATATATATATGTATGTATATATATATATGTATGTGTATATATACATACATATATATATGTATGTGTATATATATATGTATGTGTATATATATATGTATGTATATATATATATGTATGTGTATATATATATGTATGTATATATATATATGTATGTGTATATATATATGTATGTATATATATATATGTATGTGTATATATATATGTATGTATATGTATGTGTATATATATATGTATGTGTATATATATATGTATGTATATGTATGTATATATATATATGTATGTGTATATATATATGTATGTATATATATATATGTATGTGTATATATATATGTATGTGTATATATATATGTATGTATATATATATATGTATGTGTATATATATATGTATGTATATATATATATGTATGTATATATATATATGTATGTGTATATATATATGTATGTATATGTATGTATATATATATATATATGTATGTGTATATATATATGTATGTATATATATATATGTATGTGTATATATATATGTATGTATATATATATATGTATGTGTATATATATATGTATGTATATGTATGTGTATATATATATGTATGTATATATATATATGTATGTGTATATATACATACATATATATATGTATGTATATATATATATGTATGTGTATATATATATGTATGTATATATATATATGTATGTGTATATATATATGTATGTATATATATATATGTATGTGTATATATATATGTATGTATATATATATGTATGTATATATATATATGTATGTGTATATATATATGTATGTATATATATATGTATGTATATATATATATGTATGTGTATATATATATGTATGTATATGTATGTATATATATATATGTATGTGTATATATATATGTATGTATATATATATATGTATGTGTATATATATATGTATGTATATATATATATGTATGTGTATATATATATGTATGTATATGTATGTGTATATATATATGTATGTATATATATATATGTATGTGTATATATACATACATATATATATGTATGTGTATATATATATGTATGTGTATATATATATGTATGTATATATATATATGTATGTGTATATATATATGTATGTATATATATATATGTATGTGTATATATATATGTATGTGTATATATATATGTATGTGTATATATATATGTATGTGTATATATACATACATATATATATGTATGTGTATATATATATGTATGTGTATATATATATGTATGTATATATATATATGTATGTATATATATATATGTATGTATATATATATATGTATGTGTATATATATATGTATGTGTATATATATATGTATGTGTATATATATATGTATATATATATATGTGTGAGATGATGATATTTATTACATGTGTGTAGATTAGGACTTTAGATGTGAATGTGACTCTTGGTGTTTTTTCAGGGATTAGCTGGCAGACTTGGAGGACCAGGCAGAGACGGACCAGCAGGATCCAGAGTGAGTCACCTCGCAAATATTACTGTCAATGTGTGTGGGGGGGGGGGGGACTCGGGGGAGTCCCCCCGACACCTTGATCAACAATTGAAACTCTCTTTAGATATTAATTTAGTTTTCAATCTAAATCTAGATTTAATTGAATTCTGTTGCACCAAAACTTTAAACCCTCACGTACAGGAGATTTAACCCAGTTGAGTTTTATGATGCTGCTGAATTTCTGTTTAATTTAACTTTAACTCACTTTTTACTGAGCTTGCTGGCTTGTTTTCAGTATTTCTCATTGTACTAAGTCGTTACACTTAGGAGTAGTATTACACTTTGGATATTACAAGTGGAATCATGTACTACTTCCCTCTACAACTACTACTCTTGTATACTGCACCACTACTGTACTTCTATCAGCTGTACTAATACTACTAGCGCTAACTATATTTCTACTACAGCTACTTCTTCACGTACTACTTCTCCCACCAACGACTTCAACACGTTAGAAAGGACTCGCTGAGCCGAGCGATGGAGCTCCAGAATACCAGAAGCAGCGTCTTCCTAAAGGCTTCTTGTTTGTTGTCTCCTCCACAGGGACTGCCGGGTAAAGACGGGCCGCCGGGCAGACCGGGTCCCTCAGGAACCATCGTGAGTGCCGCTTTTAAATGTGGACTTTGTTCGTCTGTTGTGTTTGTGATTCTCCGTCTGGACTCCTGCAGGTTGATTTTAATTGGAGCTGTGACTGGAGGAGATAATTATGCAGCTTCTGGGACGTTTTTCTTCTTCCAGGTAAAGAAGCTTAAAGTTGAGCAGTAAACAGGAGAGGAAGTGCAGACGCTACGCTGTCCTCTTCTTGTATTTTAAACATGGCACTGATCCAACTGAACATTCCTGTAAAAGCACCTTAAAGCTACGTTTTGCTTCCAAAGCTGCAGAATCAATCGAGAATCAAGCACCGGGAAGTGTTTTATTTTTTGAAACAGTATGAATTCATATTAAATGTGGACTTTTATTGTTTCCTATTGTAACAGTTCACATCCACTGCTGTGTGGAGTATTGTGACAAGCAGCAGTGGAAATATGAATGTATGCATCACAATAAGTGATATTTACACGTTTTAGCTTCTTTGTTTGAAGCGGACTCTGACTCTGATTCTGTGTCTCTTTAGGGGACGCCAGGAGGCCCGGGGGCCCAGGGTAACACGGGCCCTTCAGGGAAACAGGGAGATCTGGGACCATCGGTGAGTCGACTGTCCACCTGTAAAGAAGGAAAACACACCTCACCTCTCTGACAGACGGCCGCTTCACAAAGAAAATATAAGGAAGTCACGTCAGTCAGGCTTAACGGAGACACACACACGCACACACACACAGAGTGTGTGTGTTTGTGCCGGAAGGATTAACAGCTTCCTGTCCGGTCTGAAGATCCACAAGTCTGTCAGTCACACGCGCACAGCACGCACGCACAGCACGCACACACACACCACACCACACACACACACCACACACACTTCCTTTGACTGTTTTCCGAATACCACTCACTCAACAAAGAAAGACCAGCTGATGAGGACAGGTCCTCTCTTCCTGTCTCTTCTTCCTCTGTGAAGACGTTTTTAACAGGACGAATAGTTTGAACTAATCTTAGTTTCCAGGTTTGTACATCAACTGTAGTAATAATCTTTAATGCACGGGGATTTCCTCTCTCAGAATCCGTGCAGTAAAGAGTTTAACTCCGGCTGTTTGTTCACTGGTCGTACAGCACATGAGAAAACGACTGATTCACCTGCTGTATGTCTTAAAGGAGCTTTGTGATAAAAAACAAACACGGAGGAGAGAAGAGGAAACGCAGATGGATGATGTTTAAAACATAGAAATCAATATTAGCCTGGAGGACGTTCAAATCAGGAAGTAAGAAGAATAAAATAAATACCCACAATTGACATCACCTTCGACGTTTTCATGGTAACGTGATAAGTTGCAGCAAAGTGCCGTCCCATTCGTGTTCACACCGTCTCTCACACTCACCAGGTGACGCCGGTGAGTCCCTGAGGGTTCAGGGTTTCAGGCCTTAGGGGTCATTAGGACTGGAGGAGCAGAATCCCAACCAGGAAGTGGTGACGGGCACAGAACTACACATCCTACTTCTGCACATGCGTGAACAAATAAACCCAAACTAAAAAGGTCATCCGCGTGGGAGAGTTCCATCCTCGAGTCTTATTGTTTGAATGTGAGAAGAAGTCTTTTCATCACGTTGTTTCTAACAGTGTTCTGTGTGAGACCCGCTCTCTGCTTTGACATTCATTCCCTGATTAAATGAAACGCTCGCAGACAGTGAATCACATGTAAACCGTGCCGCCGACGAACGAATGAGATGCAGTGGGAGGTGAAAACAAACTGCTGACAAAGAGAAACGCGTTGTGAAGCGTGTAATTACTGCTGCGTGGGTGGACTGCAGCGAGCCGGCCTTAACCAACTACCACACGCTGTCAATTGCAGGTCTTGATGTGAACTTATCAGAGTAAAATAAAAGAGTTCAGGTTTTAAAATACACAGTTTGAACAAAGATTGTTGGTTTTATAACGACTCAAATGAAAGTTCAAAGAAAAGTTTGTTCAACGAGCTCAGAGTCTGTCTGGTGAAGGAAAGACATTTCTCAAACGATTTACATCAGATTTATTTACTTTTTAAGTAAATTAAATTACTTTTATTTTTTATTTTGTTCTCTCAGGGCTTCCGTACCGATACGTAAAAACTTCTAAAATGTCACACAGCACGTCCAAATTAGATCTTGCAACTTGATTCAATGCATTTTACTGCTGCGGTTACAAATTAAGACAAAGTCAACGATGGAAAAAACTAAAAGTTGATAATTGTGAATCTTAAAAGCAAACAATAATCATTAAAATCCACAGTTCCCTCGTCGTTACAGAGGTAAGAAAACCTTCCAGAGGCTCAGAGTTAATCAAAGCGACTCAACAAGACGGGAGGAACAAAGTAACCCAGACCTGTCAGAGGATTCGTGAGCTGGAGAATCATTTTGCTTCATGTCCATGAATGTACAGCATGTAACATCTGAACCGGTTAAACTTCACAGGCTTGTTTCTGGGTTTTTATCCTCTTCTCATTGGTTCTTCTCTGTTGCAGGGTGTTCCTGGAAGCAAAGGGGAGAGAGGTGAACGGGTAAGTGGTGTCGTTTATGCAAAGATGGAAATAATGAACGACTAAAGTTGCTCCGCTCTTTTACTCGCCGGCAATGTGGGTTTCCTTCAGAACAGAACATGAAGAGCTGCGAGATAAAAAACTGAACGACTCGCAGGTTGTTGAGCAGAGCATGAACGCTCGTTTTTACAACATTCCCTTTCAAGGTTTAGTCAGTTAAAAATATGAAATGTGAAATTTACAGACGTCAAAAAAGACAAATGAAGTCAATGGGAAGACAAAAATGGAGGCAAACAGACAATTATTCAGTCAGGATGACTCCAACTGAGAAGTGTCCGCTGGAGCTTCAATTTCACTGAACAAGTAAAGTTATCTTCAGCTAGATGTTTAACTGCTCTAAAGAGAGTTCAGGTTATGTGTTGTAGCATTAAGGTTTGTTCCGTCAGACAGGGAGCCGGCTCTCTGGCTGTTTGTCTGACACCTAAGTCGGGGTAAACATGAAATATCTTAAATAAAATCTATAAAAATAGAACATGAGTAGAACGGATATTGGACTGTTTTTCGTGGTCATTTGACTGCTACAGAAGAAAATAGTTTCCATTGCAATTGTTTATGCGATTGTTGTTAGTTGTTGTGGGGACAACACACGTCAATAAAGGCTGTAAAATGTTGCCGCAGCTCGTCAGGAAGAGAGCGAACGCAACTTTGGAGACGGATGGCCGGCTAGGTAGCTAGGTAGCTAACGTTAGCTTGTCCTTCTCCGGAGTAGAGGCGAGTGTTAGCAAGCTAGCTTAACTAGCCAGCCATGTGCTAGTTAGCAAGGTAGCTAACGTTAGCTTGTCCTTCTCCGGAGTGGAGGCGAGTGTTAGCAAGCTAGCTTAACTAGCCAGCTGTGTGCTAGTTAGCTAGCTAAGTTTTAATTTATTCATTCATGGCAGACTCTTGTAGAGAATCAAATGTTCACACTAACATCTCAAGACTTTATCCAACATCTTTAATGACACTTTCTTTGATTTTCTCCCATACTCCGCCATTTTGTCTCTTCCCCATGATGCATTGCGCGACAGTCCATCAAAGTCGGTCTTACATTAGTCGCTTTGCTTTAAAGAGCTTTATGCAACTGGTACATTTAAGTGTCAAATCTCACTCAGACTTGTATTCAAGACAAAGACTAGGTCTGTTTTTATGCAACCGAACACAATAAAAAGTACGATTTAAGAAATATTCATACACACACATTGTGATATTGATCGATGGTACAGATTGTACAGAATGCCAATTTATTTGTTAAAAAACATACATCAGGACACTTTCTTTAAAGTCGTGGTCATCAATGTACATCAGTGCAGAAGGGAAGTCTGGATCCTAACAATATGAATATAGTTCTGCTCGTGTGTCTTCAGGGGGACCTCCAGTCGACGTCATCAGTTCAAGCCATCGCCAGGCAGGTCTGTGAGCAGCTGATTCAGAGTGAGTCAAACACCTTCTGTATGCTGGGTTTGAGGGACCCGAGACCTGGTTTTAGGGTCAAGGTTAGGATGTGGTTCTGGTTAGGGTCAGTGGCTGAAGGATGCATCGTCAGCACGGACGGATGAAGAGACAGCGGTCCGCTGGACGTAGACGTGCAACACGTCCCACCACAGAAGATACAAGACAGCCAGACCTTGTTGTTTAGCCTCTTTTTGTATTTTGTGTCTCTTTGTGTTCGTTTTATTTTCTTTGTGTCTCTTTGTGGTTGTTTTGTTCCTTGTGAGTCTGAGTGTGTCTGTTTGCAGCTGTTTTGCTTCTCTAGTTGAGTCAGTAAGGAACTTCTCAGGCGTAGAAATAAGGTTTGTGAATCCATAATCCTGAATATTTAATCCGGTTTATCTTTGGAAACACGTCCCCTTTGTTTCTGTTTTCAGGCCACATGGCACGCTACAACTCCATCCTGACCCACGTGCCCAGTCCACCGGTGTCCATCCGCACTGTGCCAGGACCCCCAGGAGAGCCTGGCAGACAGGGGACCCCGGGGACCCAGGGAGAACAGGGACCCTCAGGAAGACCCGGCTTCCCCGGACAGAACGGGCAGAACGGGCAGCCTGGAGAGAGAGGTAAAGGGTGAACACATGGACTGAGAGTTGCAGGTGGTGTCGAGAAGGTTTCAGATGTTGATACTGAGGGATTAAAACTAGCATACGTCAACTGCTTGATTACAGAAATGAGATGATAACACGAACATAAATCCTGTTACAACACTGTTTTACGTGTGTGTGTGTGTGTGTGTGTGTGTGTGTGCGTCCAGGTCAATTGGGAGAAAAGGGCGAGAAAGGACCTCAAGGCGTTGGAGTCCACGGCCCCCGAGGACCTCCAGGACCCCCTGGTACATTAAACCAGCAGAAGCTCTCGATCTGGTCCTGCAGCTGGTTTCTGACTAACTCCTCCTCCTCTCCTCTCAGGTGCCCAGGGGCAGGGCAGACCTGGCAGCCAGGGTTCATCGGGGCGACCTGGAAATCCTGGGTCTTCTGGTCGGCCCGGTGTCCCCGGACCCGTGGGCTCCGCCGGGCCTCCGGGCTACTGCGACCAGAACTCCTGTGTGGGCTACAATGTTGGAGGTACGTAGGGTCCCTAATAAATATGACTCCACTAGTTTGATCAAAAATGATTCAACAACAGTAGTTTCTAGTTTCTACTGTATTCTCTCCTTGTTATTGATGTTTCATTGGAGGAACTCGCAGTATACGTGCAGTAATCGTATCCACCACTAGTCTGCTGTGTAATTACAGCCGCTGAGCGCCAAGCTTGTTAGAACAACAGAACTTTAGTATTCATGCCTTACTTCTGCTGTGTGTAATTATAAGTTAATTATAGAATAAAACCTCCACCAGCCTGTTTCAAACATGTGGACGTTGTGAAATGTCGAACTGAGCATGAAAAGCTTTTCAATGGAGAGAACTTTGTTTTTATGGATTGAAGGTGGTCGTTTAATTTAGTTTCTTTTCACGTTGAGAAGCTGCCGAGTGAAACGTGCTGCACGTCACTGAAGTCAAACATTTGAGGGAGAAACATGAAACAAATCAAATCAAAGTCAGGATGCAGTTTCAGATGCACGAGGAACGAAATAGTGTTTTATGTAAAGATTTCGTTTGAAGTTCAGCTTGTTTTTTCCCCTAAAGGGTCACTTCACCTCATCATCAACAGATGAAGCTGTCAACATTACAGAACGATTCATTACTTTTGTTTCATTTGGTCTCAAAACCTCAGCAAGTGAAGTTAAAACAGTTGTACTTTGTGGGTAAATGTGTTTATTGTGATTTGGTGAAGCAGCCGTTTAAGATGCAAACATGGAACAAGAGGAATAAGACTTATTGAACTCTGCATCTTCACACTTTGTGACTTGACTTGTCTGTTACGTCACTCTGGGGTTAATAGATGCTGCATGGAGGGCTTTCTTCTTCATGTATTTCACTTTTAAACACTCAGAACTTTTCTATCTGCTACGTGTTCATTTGCTCTCCAGCGTCCAGACCAGTGTTGTGTTTCCGTTATTTGCGGGAAAAGACGGGAAATGATGTCACAGTTAGCATCACAGAGCTCTCGCCACAAACACAGATCAGCAGAAGTGACTGTTTAACTCCTTGTGCATCACTTTAAACAAAGTCTCTGAAGTCTTTGGAGCAGCGATTCCCAAAAACATGAAACAAATGAACAGAATGTCTTTCATAGTCGTATTTATTTAAAACAGCTGGTTTATCTGTAAATGGCAGTAAAATGATCATGGATTCACCCATAAGCCTGCTCCTCTCTCTCGTACAGATAGAGCCTGTTGGGAAATGGTCCCAATGGGTTTTTGGGGCTTTTTAGAAAGTGCGTCTGTATGTAAGAAAGTATTATTCCCCACTTTTAATGAGTTAAATCTTCTAACTTCAATCTCAATCATGATTACTAAATATGAATTCATTTTCAGAATTCAAACCCTCTGAATGTTTGTTACCGCTGCTGTTTGTTAATGGAAAAAAAACACCAAAACATTTAATTCTATTATTGTTTTGCTCCATAATGCAGCAGTGATGCCCCTAGTGGACACCAGGAGAATAACGTGTGTTTACCCCACAGGGCAAACATGAGAACATCTGCTGTAAAATAATACAGCGTTGCAGTCAGGGCTTTAGATCAGAAGGCAGATATAATAGAATGATTGATTGTATTCGTTTGAATGGGTTTAAATGGGGACATTTGTGTCCTTCAGGGTCTGAGTGATACGTGAGTATTAAAGGAGCTGAGGTTGAACTTCCAACATGTATTCCACATGCAGCAACACAAACAAAGTCTCCCTGGTGATGCACAAGGGTTAAACACTGCAGCTATATTGATGTATGTTGAACTATGTGATTCATTGTGACAGTTCCTGAGGAAACCCCAGCATGACTCATCTTTACCTGTTAAATGCATGATTGTGTTAACCCTGGATGTACGTTGAGGTTAAAGGTCACACAGCAGCCTAGGAGCTGCTGCCTGCAGGGCCGTCATGTGAGTAACGTCTGCATGCTGTCCTCTTTCCTCCGTCTTTGTGTGTCCGTCCGTCACCGCCTCATTTCTCAACATCTTACCTCTTCTTAACCCTCCGCTCAGTATTTCAGTGACTTTATCTGCTGCAGAGGCTGTAAAGCGCTGCAGGTGTCACATCGTGGGACTCGACAGACACGTGATGTGATGTACAGTAAATATAAGACAGTTATAAAGTGGTGCACAGACAGAAATTTATCTAAATTAAAACAATAATTAGAGTTAATTAAACAAATCGTGCTAGTTTCTCTTATTGTCCGTTCTCATCTCAACATTCACACGATCATGAAATCAGTTCTTTATTTTTTTTAAACCACAATCTTATGATAAAGCTGCTCTTATTGTTTATTCTCCTTCATTTATCCAACTTAAAGACCAAAGACGTCAATTAGTTCGTCCATCTCTCACTGCTCTCATTCATGCGTTCATATTTAATATTTGAGTCTTTTCATGAAGACTGCAGAATATCACCAGACGTGTTCTTTAAGCTTCCTCTCCTGACTTCTCCTTCCAGATGATGATCATCCAGCGCCTCTATTTTAAACCACAAGCTTCACCGACTCAATACAAACTCCTGTAACATTAAAAAAAACTCTTCAAGAGTTATTAATCTGCACGACAACTTAATGGAAATGTTGCACGTTGTTTTAACCTTGCGTGTGTAGATACCTTTAACAAATATATCACGTGAAAACCTTTAATTGTGACAATTTGAATGTGAATTAATTCCAATAGTGTATTATGACCATTGAGGGTGAATATATATATATATATATATATGAAATATATCTTTTATGAAAATAAATAAATACTAATATAATTCATATATTTTGCACTAGGTGGCGTCCAAAGTGAAGCGATGTGGTTCATTGAAGTATACGACTTTATGATTTCAGAGAAGATCCAAGTTGTTTTTTTATCATCCCTCCCCGGCTACGTGATTTAAAATATATATTTATTTTACCAACAATGGCCTCGATACATCTTCATAATTAATAAATAACAAATCGAATGATTGTTGAAACTTCGACACAAAAGTAATCTCACAATAAACGAGAACGTTTTTGTTAATTTTTTAACGTTTGATTTGCGGTTGTGAATCCTGAATTCATCCTCTGAGCTCTTCTTTCAATCCGTAACCTTGGTAACCCTGACTCCGTAACCCTGGTAACCCTTGTCCCTCTTCATCCTCTTCCTGTCTCACTAACCCAATCAAACCCCCAACCATCCGATCCAAAACGTTGCTTGCTGTGGTGGCGGGGTCGGCCATCTTTGTTCTGGGCTGTCACTGACTGTGTGCCTGTGTGACTGGCTGCCTCGCCGCCCTCGCTGCCTGCTTTGGTTTGTAGAGGATGTCACTGACCGCGGCGCTGTCCCCGCAGTCCAACTGCCGCCCAACGTCTTCCAGAACTACGGCGAGGCCGAGGAGGACGACCCCTACCGCTACTACGAGCCCAACTACCCGGCCCCGCGGCCCGTGGCCCCCGACGACCCGGCGCTCCAGCAGGACGACGCCGCCGTCCACCGCGTCTCCCGGAGCCTGGAGGGGGAGGAAGAGAGAGTCGGGCCGAAGAGGAGGCTAAAGAGAGCAGCGAAGACGCCGCCTGGACTCATTTAACAAGGAGGAGCCGGTTGGAGGCCGCTCGCTGTTTCTGATTGGGCGGTTTGGAGTTACGGACTAATCAACAA
>JAFEUB010000322.1:115000-122500 GCA_024529925.1 Ophthalmolycus amberensis | reverse complement strand
TTACATCCTTTTACTTTCCTTGCTTTAGCGGCATCTGTATTTGAGATATTCTAGATGTAGTAGATTTCCTCTCACACTGTTTATAATATACATATTAAAGTATGTTCTTTCCCTCCCGTCTGTTCATAAAGTGAACTCAAGTTGTTTTATTATTATTTATGTTTAATTTTCTTGAAGGAGGCTGTTATTGGAGCTCTGAGAGGCAGATCTCAGTAGTGTTCTCTCCTGTACTTGTTATGACTTAAGAACGGGTCAAATAAAGGTTTTACTCTGTTAATATTTTTGAATTTAGCTTTTTTCCATCCGTAACACATGACCCATTGGAAAGGAGAAGACATTTTTGACTTATTTGTCACGTGACTTCCTAACTTCAGTAGTTATTTTAATCCAAACCACCATCTTTCCCTGAACCTAACGGAGTGGTTTTGTTACCTAAACAAAGTTGTTTCCTGTGAAGATGGAAGTTATTCCACTAGAGGCTGAAGTCATTCCACGAGAGGCTGAAGTTATTCCACTAGAGGCTGAAGTTATTCCACGAGAGGCTGAAGTTATTCCACGAGAGGCTGAAGTTATTCCACTCGAGGCTGAAGTTATTCTACTAGAGGCTGAAGTTATTCCACGAGAGGCTGAAGTTATTCCACGAGAGGCTGAAGTTATTCCACGAGAGGCTGAAGTTATTCCACTAGAGGCTGAAGTTATTCCACGAGAGGCTGAAGTTATTCCACGAGAGGCTGAAGTTATTCCACGAGAGGCTGAAGTTATTCCACTAGAGGCTGAAGTTATTCCACTAGAGGCTGAAGTTATTCTAATCGAGGCTGAAGTTATTCCATGAGAGGCTGAAGTGCTCCACTCGTGGCTGAAGTTATTCCACAAGAGGCTGAAGTTATTCCACTAGAGGCTGAAGTTATTCCACGAGAGGCTGAAGTTATTCCACTAGAGGCTGAAGTGCTCCACTAGTGGCTGAAGTTATTTGAAGTTATTCCACTAGAGGCTGAAGTTATTCCAATCGAGGCTGAAGTTATTCCATGAGAGGCTGAAGTGCTCCACGAGTGGCTGAAGTTATTCCACTAGAGGCTGAAGTTATTCCACTAGAGGCTGAAGTTATTCCAATCGAGGCTGAAGTTATTCCATGAGAGGCTGAAGTGCTCCACTAGTGGCTGAAGTTATTCCACGAGAGGCTGAAGTTATTCCACTAGAGACTGAAGTTATTCCATGAGAGGCTGAAGTTATTCCACTAGAGGCTGAAGTTATTCCACGAGAGGCTGAAGTTATTCCACGAGAGGCTGAAGTTATTCCACTAGAGGCTGAAGTTATTCCACGAGAGGCTGAAGTTATTCCACTAGAGGCTGAAGTTATTCCACGAGAGGCTGAAGTTATTCCACGAGAGGCTGAAGTTATTCCACTAGAGGCTGAAGTTATTCCACTAGAGACTGAAGTTATTCCACGAGAGGCTGAAGTTATTCCACTAGAGGCTGAAGTTATTCCACGAGAGGCTGAAGTTATTCCACGAGAGGCTGAAGTTATTCCACTAGAGGCTGAAGTTATTCCACTAGAGGCTGAAGTTATTCCACTAGAGGCTGAAGTTATTCCAATCGAGGCTGAAGTTATTCCACGAGAGGCTGAAGTTATTCCACGAGAGGCTGAAGTTATTCCACTAGAGGCTGAAGTTATTCCACTAGAGGCTGAAGTTATTCCAATTGAGGCTGAAGTTATTCCACGAGAGGCTGAAGTGCTCCACTAGTGGCTGAAGTTATTCCACAAGAGGCTGAAGTTATTCCACTAGAGGCTGAAGTAATTCCACGAGAGGCTGAAGTTATTCCACTAGAGGCTGAAGTGCTCCACTAGTGGCTGAAGTTATTCCACTAGAGGCTGAAGTGCTCCACTAGTGGCTGAAGTTATTCCACGAGAGGCTGAAGTTATTCCACTAGAGGCTGAAGTTATTCCACGAGAGGCTGAAGTTATTCCACTAGTGGCTGAAGTTATTCCACTAGAGGCTGAAGTTATTCCACGAGAGGCTGAAGTTATTCCACTAGAGGCTGAAGTTATTCCACTAGAGGCTGAAGTTATTCCACTAGAGGCTGAAGTTATTCCACTAGAGGCTGAAGTTATTCCACTAGAGGCTGAAGTTATTCCACGAGAGGCTGAAGTTATTCCACTAGAGGCTGAAGTTATTCCACGAGAGGCTGAAGTTATTCCACTAGAGGCTGAAGTTATTCCACGAGAGGCTGAAGTTATTCCACTAGAGGCTGAAGTTATTCCACTAGAGGCTGAAGTTATTCCACGAGAGGCTGAAGTTATTCCACTAGAGGCTGAAGTTATTCCACTAGAGGCTGAAGTTATTCCACGAGAGGCTGACGTTATTCCACGAGAGGCTACGTTATTCCACTAGTGGCTCCACGGCCTCATCTTCTAAATGAGACTGAAAGCGTTCATGTCTTCTTTACTCACCTGGGGAAAGAAGACTAAACTCGATTTCTCTGTTTGATCCGTTAAAACCGTTTCTGCTCTGACATACTGAGTTGGAGGGAATGAGGCTCAATACATCCAGAAGCTACAGAGATCTGGTTCAAGAGGTTAAAAGAAAAGAGATGGAGGAGGACGATGTAACTAGAGGAAGAGGATTCAGGACCAACACATGATCATTCGTGCATTGGTCCTCTGAGGACGCCGGTCCAGGAGTTAAAGGAGGACAACACTCAGCGTGTCGCCTCCTTATAGAGTCAGCGTTTGAGTCTGAACTCATGTGAGGCTGCGTCGTCAATCACAGACATGCTGAATGAATCCAGGAACATTAAATAAATGAAGATTGATCTCTGTCACTTGTCTCAGCGTTAGCTTCTCTTTAATTCCCTCTTTCTTTTAATTTAATACATATTTTAATATAAATATTCCCATTTTTCGCTCCTCTTTCCTCCTTTTGTCTCTTCACCTCCATGCTTTCTCTTTGAAGTTCAGAAAGCATGTTTTATTTCAACGTCCTGCTCTGTCAAACTTTAAAAAAATATCCGTTGAATATGTCAAATATTCACAGTAAAGTATTTCACATTTTCCTTTTGTTTAGTCGTCACACCCCTGATGTGTACAGACCTTAAAGCATGTCAACGTGTTCTGGTAGAAACACTAAATATACCTGAGAATGAGCGCGTGTCTCCTTTAACGTGAGCAGAATGTCAGTTTGCATGGAAACGAGGTAAATTAAAGAGGAATTAATGAGCTTTAATTCTGACATAATCAGCAACAACAAACATCATACCTTGTTTGTTTTTTCTCCGTCCAACAAATACAATTCGTACCTTCTGCTGATTCTGTTTCTGCTTTTACTTTAGAGAAACTAAACCAGTGTGCAGTTCAGGGGGCGTGGGAGTGTTCAGTGTTTCTACACAGAGCAGAAGCACGCCTGCCTTTCTAGAAACCTTTCGGTATCTGCTGCTGATGTATATTCAGAGGGAAGAGGAGTTTAAAATCGAGCTGCACCTTTAACGCCGTCATGGCAGCAGCTGCTGGTGTGGTTTGAGGGGAGGACACTCGTGGTGGCCCGTCATCATCACAAGAGCTCAGCGTGTTGAACACAGTAATCACAGCTCTCAGGCGCTGATGAGGTTGATTGTAATTAGCCCGAGAGTGAAATTACAGCGTGAGCGGAAGATGTTTGCTCTCTTTGTTGAGTTTTATTGGAATCACAGAAACTGAGAACGAACAGAGAGCTGGAGGAAGAAATCTGTGAAATTCAAATGATCTGTGTGCATTTACATCTTCTCTCTTCTCCTTTGACCTTTCACTGGGATCTTCATTCTTTATTAGCAGAGATGAAAAAGGTCTCGACTCAACATGCAACTGAATGCTGCCCTCATGTGGTGAAGGTGACGTACAACACATGCCAGTGAAACGTATACACCTCTTTTTCTTCATTCTGTCTGTTTTATTTATATGATATTCAAATGAATTAACTGTCTGAATGAGCTCATGCAGGAGACCGTTTGTAGTCCTGAGTGTATTAATAAAGAGGAACACTTCACAGCTGCTGACCTGTGATGTAGAAGTGAACTCCAGGTGTGATGGTGCACTGTGACATCACTGTTGGGCGTTGTTACTGAGCACACTTCAGCCATGGCGTATTAGGGACGCTGTAGGTTAGATAATGTAAATACCGCCGGGGGGGGGGGGGGGTAATATTCCTAGAAAATCTCATGAAAAGTCGTGAATTTACAAAAAATAATACTTTATTTTAATTTGGCTTTTGGCTTCATCCTGAAAGATACGTATTTCTTTCTTGTTCTCTCTGTGATCTTTTAATGAACGTAATGCTGACATCACACGTGTGTCATACGTTATCCTCACGGTGCTGTTGTGTTTCATTGGGCCGATGAGTTATCAGATGAATCCTAAAGATGCTGTTTCTGATGTCCGACAGACGAAGGTCCTGAAACATGAATATACATTTTATTTCATGTTCTCAACCCAACATGTGGCATTGTGGCCAACAATGAGACCAAATCAGAAACAATTGTTCTCAGCGTATATGAATGCGTGTGTCGATAAGAAGAGGGATTTATTCTTTGATTACATGACGTACACGTCCGTGTACCGGCACCGTGGCTTTATATAAAACACGTCTGTGTACCGACACCGTGGCTTTATATAAAACACGTCCGTGTACCGACACCGTGGCTTTATATGAAACACGTCCGTGTACCGACACCGTGGCTTTATATAAAACACGTCCGTGTACCGGCACCGTGGCTTTATATAAAACACGTCCGTGTACCGACACCGTGGCTTTATATAAAACACGTCCGTGTACCGACACCGTGGCTTTATATAAAACACGCCCGTGTACCGACACCGTGGCTTTATATAAAACACGTCCGTGTACCGACACCGTGGCTTTATATAAAACACGTCCGTGTACCGACACCGTGGCTTTATATAAAACACGTCCGTGTACCGACACCGTGGCTTTATATAAAACACGTCCGTGTACCGGCACCGTGGCTTTATATAAAACACGTCCGTGTACCGACACCGTGGCTTTATATAAAACACGCCCGTGTACCGACACCGTGGCTTTATATAAAACACGCCCGTGTACCGACACCGTGGCTTTATATAAAACACGCCCGTGTACCGACACCGTGGCTTTATATAAAACACGCCCGTGTACCGACACCGTGGCTTTATATAAAACACGCCCGTGTACCGACACCGTGGCTTTATATAAAACACGTCCGTGTACCGACACCGTGGCTTTATATAAAACACGTCCGTGTACCGACACCGTGGCTTTATATAAAACACGTCCGTGTACCGACACCGTGGCTTTATATAAAACACGTCCGTGTACCGACACCGTGGCTTTATATAAAACACGTCCGTGTACCGGCACCGTGGCTTTATATAAAACACGTCCGTGTACCGACACCGTGGCTTTATATAAAACACGTCCGTGTACCGACACCGTGGCTTTATATAAAACACGTCCGTGTACCGGCACCGTGGCTTTATATAAAACACGTCCGTGTACCGACACCGTGGCTTTATATAAAACACGTCCGTGTACCGACACCGTGGCTTTATATAAAACACGTCCGTGTACCGACACCGTGGCTTTATATAAAACACGTCCGTGTACCGACACCGTGGCTTTATATGAAACACGTCCGTGTACCGACACCGTGGCTTTATATGAAACACGTCCGTGTACCGACACCGTGGCTTTATATGAAACACGTCCGTGTACCGACACCGTGGCTTTATATAAAACACGTCCGTGTACCGACACCGTGGCTTTATATGAAACACGTCCGTGTACCGACACCGTGGCTTTATATGAAACACGTCCGTGTACCGGCACCGTGGCTTTATATAAAACACGTCCGTGTACCGGCACCGTGGCTTTATATGAAACACGTCCGTGTACCGACACCGTGGCTTTATATAAAACACGTCCGTGTACCGGCACCGTGGCTTTATATAAAACACGTCCGTGTACCGACACCGTGGCTTTATATAAAACACGTCCGTGTACCGGCACCGTGGCTTTATATAAAACACGTCCGTGTACCGGCACCGTGGCTTTATATAAAACACGTCCGTGTACCGGCACCGTGGCTTTATATAAAACACGTCCGTGTACCGACACCGTGGCTTTATATAAAACACGTCCGTGTACCGACACCGTGGCTTTATATAAAACACGTCCGTGTACCGACACCGTGGCTTTATATAAAACACGTCCGTGTACCGACACCGTGGCTTTATATAAAACACGTCCGTGTACCGACACCGTGGCTTTATATAAAACACGTCCGTGTACCGACACCGTGGCTTTATATGAAACACGTCCGTGTACCGGCACCGTGGCTTTATATAAAACACGCCCGTGTACCGACACCGTGGCTTCATATGAAACACGTCCGTGTACCGACACAGTGGCTTTATATGAAACACGTCCGTGTACCGACACCGTGGCTTTATATGAAACACGTCCGTGTACCGGCACAGTGGCTTTATATGAAACACGTCCGTGTACCGACACCGTGGCTTTATATAAAACACGTCCGTGTACCGGCACCGTGGCTTTATATAAAACACGTCCGTGTACCGGCACCGTGGCTTTATATAAAACACGTCCGTGTACCGACACCGTGGCTTTATATAAAACACGTCCGTGTACCGACACCGTGGCTTTATATAAAACACGTCCGTGTACCGACACCGTGGCTTTATATAAAACACGTCCGTGTACCGACACCGTGGCTTTATATAAAACACGTCCGTGTACCGGCACCGTGGCTTTATATAAAACACGCCCGTGTACCGACACCGTGGCTTCATATGAAACACGTCCGTGTACCGACACCGTGGCTTTATATAAAACACGTCCGTGTACCGGCACCGTGGCTTCATATGAAACACGTCCGTGTACCGGCACAGTGGCTTTATATGAAACACGTCCGTGTACCGACACCGTGGCTTTATATAAAACACGTCCGTGTACCGACACCGTGGCTTTATATAAAACACGTCCGTGTACCGACACCGTGGCTTTATATAAAACACGTCCGTGTACCGACACCGTGGCTTTATATAAAACACGTCCGTGTACCGACACCGTGGCTTTATATAAAACACGTCCGTGTACCGACACCGTGGCTTTATATAAAACACGTCCGTGTACCGACACCGTGGCTTTATATAAAACACGCCCGTGTACCGACACCGTGGCTTCATATGAAACACGTCCGTGTACCGGCACAGTGGCTTTATATGAAACACGTCCGTGTACCGACACCGTGGCTTTATATAAAACACGTCCGTGTACCGACACCGTGGCTTTATATAAAACACGTCCGTGTACCGACACCGTGGCTTTATATAAAACACGCCCGTGTACCGACACCGTGGCTTCATATGAAACACGTCCGTGTACCGGCACAGTGGCTTTATATAAAACACGTCCGTGTACCGACACCGTGGCTTTATATGAAACACGTCCGTGTA
>JAFEUB010000322.1:60000-110000 GCA_024529925.1 Ophthalmolycus amberensis | reverse complement strand
AACAACTACAAAGAGATACAAAACAGCTACAAAGAGATACAAAACAACTACAAAGAGATACAAAACAACTACAAAGAGATACAAAACAACTACAAAGAGATACAAAACAGCTACAAAGAGATACAAAACAGCTACAAAGAGATACAAAACAACTACAAAGAGATACAAAACAACTACAAAGAGATACAAAACAACTACAAAGAGATACAAAACAGCTACAAAGAGATGCAAAATTACTACAGATGGATACAAACTGACTACAAAGACACACAAACCAATTCAAATAGATACAACACCACAACAAGGAGATACAAAGTGATAGCAAAAGGATAGCAAAGAGATACAAAACAGCTACAAAGAGATACAAAATGACCACAAAGACGTAAACAACCACTGTGGCACTCTGACTGAAGCAAAATAATCTTTGCATCCTTTGAGTCTGGGTGCCTTGCTTCTCTGTAGGAAGGGTGTGTGGCCTGTTCATTGCATATCTTTGTATTGTTATTAATTAAATTATATTCCACCTTTTGTCAGAGCAGAAGACAAACCTTTTTGTTTTTTTGCAAAGAGCTACGAATCTTTTTCATCTGCAGACATTTGTGACGCTGACTGGCTCTGGATTACTTGTTTAAAGATGATTTTTAAGCTTTGAGTGGTTCAGTTGTTAACTTTTGTTGCTAAGCAATATTGGCAAAAACTCTGCTTATTGGCTAGAGCTGGCACTCTTTGCCTGGCAACATTACCTGATTGTGTATTCTGGAGACACTGGTAAGAGCTTCCAGTTGCAGACAACTCTTCTGCAGAGATGGCTCCGGCTGTGGCGTCGTTCCTGTTGTGTGATATTTTTCCTCAGCTCGTCTCTAAAAGCACAGCCAGCGCACCCACATGTGGTGCTATGAAATAAGCTGTTTACTTAAAAAGCTTTTTTTCCGTAATGTATTTGACTTTGAATAAACTGCTGACTGGCAGACGGTCACAAGGCCTCCGGTTCAGAGGATGGAAACCTGCTGCAGAATTAATGAAGAAGATGGCTGATTTTAACGTGTTTTTGGAGGTAAATGTCACTTCAGACCGTGTGAAGATGTGATTCTTCAACACAGGATCATCTGAAACCTTGTGGGAAGCTCAAGGTTCAATATATTCGTCCATGAAAACATGGGAATTGCAACGCTCCCCTCCTGTTTCACAAGAAGCACCAGGAAAAAATAAAAAATATATTTCATCCTGACATTTGGGGTCCGAAGCGACACAAAGACTGCTGGCTGCAGTGCCCTTGAGGAGCAGGACACTGAATCAAATCAGTCAAACTTTATTTCGTACATTTCGTACAAATTAGAGCGACTCAGAGTGCTTTACAGGCGACTAAAAATAATAAAGACAGCAGAAATGTAAACAGTTAAACCATTGGACATTAATGCACAAAGCAAATAAACGTGATGAAGATGTAATAATGAAACTAATGAAATACATGTATTAAAATAACTAAGAAATATAATGAAAAATAAAATAGATTTCCTTCCTTGTGGAGGAAAACATGTATTAATTATTAGGAGTCTGCACAGAGATTCTTATTTTCTTGTTTAAAACAGTCACAATGTAACATTTTAGTGATTTAGGGTGATTAGGAGCTTGTTTCCTCTCATCACCACCGAGGTTAAAGGTTATTGATTCTTTAAAAAAGGTATTGAGATCACTAATAACCTGAACATACATATAATAACCTGAATATACATATAATAACCTGAATATACATATAATACCTGAATATACATATAATAACCTGAATATACATATAATAACCTGAATATACATATAATAACCTGAATATACATATAATACCTGAATATACATATAATAACCTGAATATACATATAATAACCTGAATATACATATAATAACCTGAATATACATATAATAACCTGAATATACATATAATACCTGAATATACATATAATAACCTGAATATACATATAATAACCTGAATATACATATAATAACCTGAATATACATATAATAACCTGAATATACATATAATACCTGAATATACATATAATAACCTGAATATACATATAATAACCTGAATATACATATAATAACCTGAATATACATATAATAACCTGAATATACATATAATAACCTGAATATACATATAATAACCTGAATATACATATAATAACCTGAATATACATATAATAACCTGAATATACATATAATAACCTGAATATACATATAATAACCTGAATATACATATAATAACCTGAATATACATATAATAACCTGAATATACATATAATAACCTGAATATACATATAATAACCTGAATATACATATAATAACCTGAATATACATATAATAACCTGAATATACATATAATAACCTGAATATACATATAATAACCTGAATATACATATAATAACCTGAATATACATATAATAACCTGAATATACATATAATAACCTGAATATACATATAATAACCTGAATATACATATAATAACCTGAATATACATATAATAACCTGAATATACATATAATAACCTGAATATACATATAATACCTGAATATACATATAATAACCTGAATATACATATAATAACCTGAATATACATATAATAACCTGAATATACATATAATAACCTGAATATACATATAATAACCTGAATATACATATAATAACCTGAATATACATATAATACCTGAATATACATATAATAACCTGAATATACATATAATACCTGAATATACATATAATAACCTGAATATACATATAATAACCTGAATATACATATAATAACCTGAATATACATATAATAACCTGAATATACATATAATAACCTGAATATACATATAATAACCTGAATATACATATAATACCTGAATATACATATAATAACCTGAATATACATATAATACCTGAATATACATATAATAACCTGAATATACATATAATAACCTGAATATACATATAATAACCTGAATATACATATAATAACCTGAATATACATATAATACCTGAATATACATATAATAACCTGAATATACATATAATACCTGAATATACATATAATAACCTGAATATACATATAATAACCTGAATATACATATAATACCTGAATATACATATAATAACCTGAATATACATATAATACCTGAATATACATATAATAACCTGAATATACATATAATAACCTGAATATACATATAATACCTGAATATACATATAATAACCTGAATATACATATAATACCTGAATATACATATAATAACCTGAATATACATATAATAACCTGAATATACATATAATACCTGAATATACATATACTAACCTGAATATACATATAATACCTGAATATACATATAATAACCTGAATATACATATAATACCTGAATATACATATAATAACCTGAATATACATATAATACCTGAATATACATATACTAACCTGAATATACATATAATACCTGAATATACATATAATAACCTGAATATACATATAATACCTGAATATACATATAATACCTGAATATACATATAATAACCTGAATATACATATAATAACCTGAATATACATATAATACCTGAATATACATATAATACCTGAATATACATATAATAACCTGAATATACATATAATACCTGAATATACATATAATAACCTGAATATACATATAATACCTGAATATACATATAATAACCTGAATATACATATAATAACCTGAATATACATATAATAACCTGAATATACATATAATACCTGAATATACATATAATACCTGAATATACATATAATACCTGAATATACATATAATAACCTGAATATACATATAATAACCTGAATATACATATAATAACCTGAATATACATATAATACCTGAATATACATATAATACCTGAATATACATATAATAACCTGAATATACATATAATAACCTGAATATACATATAATACCTGAATATACATATACTAAACGTACAGTACAGAGGGTTGTGGCTCTCAGACGCTCCTGTAGGTGTCGCTCTCTGACATCTTTTCACAGAGCTGCGTGGGGACGTTTCTACATTTATTACATCTGATCAGCTACAACAAGACAATTTATACCAAAAACACACGAGCCTGATGAAATGCAGACAGGGGGCGGGGCTTAAACATCCACTCCCACGCCTCTTATTGTAGATGTTAAAACTAGTTTATATTTCTTTATTTAAATGGTCTTTATTTAACTGCTCACTCGGTGTGATGCAGAGCTGAGGTCAGCTCCGGGATCAAACAGGTGTTAGAGGAATCAATACATCATCACATCATTTTTATTTACATTTACACTTTTACCAGAAGGTGGGTTTGTGTAATCATTTTGTCTATACAAGGAATTTGACAAGGTGGATGGTGCATAACATTAAAACAATCAACACAAAATACAAGATATGATTTAAATACATATTGAAATTTACAATAAAATATACAAATATGGTAAATAAACAAACAGATAAGAGTATATTAAAACAAGTATATTATTAAAGTGCGGATAAAAAGGCTTTGCATGCCTTAAGTCATAATAAACTAAATATAAATGTGTGATATAAAGTCCCCTACAATGAACATATATGAACAGTGATGTT
This sequence comes from Ophthalmolycus amberensis, assembly GCA_024529925.1. Lineage (NCBI taxonomy): Eukaryota > Metazoa > Chordata > Actinopteri > Perciformes > Zoarcidae > Ophthalmolycus > Ophthalmolycus amberensis. Next base: position 105,383 of record JAFEUB010000322.1, on the reverse strand, counting down.
TAATAACGTGCACATCCACGAGGCTGCAGCAGGAGGTGTGCGTGGCTGCAGACCAGCTCGCGCCAGCGTCCGGCTGCGCACATAATTAAAAAACTTTTCTGTGCATTTTTTTTTTAAACGTCATCATAGACGCCGATCTCTCTTCTCTTTTTTTTGGCATCCTATGCAAATATATGCTGACGTAAACGATCATGTGGTTTTTGTCGTCGATCCCCCCTATGAGCAACGAGGAGGGTTTTCTCTTTTTTTTTTCCTCCTCTCCCCACTGTTGTCTTTAGGTTAGAGCTATGCTACAATCTTTACTGTACACCAGCGCTATAGATATGTGCACCACTCTGGATGTCTGGGAATAATAATCAACTTCCAGTTGCACCCTGCAAAACGACCGAAGACCACACACAGGTAAGCACACGAGGAGGTGTTGAGGGGGGGTAAACTTCTTATTTATTTAACTCCCGGTGGGGACATTTTCAACCAAAAGTGGACCGCAAAAGTGAAGTTATTAGAGCGGGTTGGTCGCAGCCAGACTGGCCGCCTTGGGTGTCTCTTGCCCGGGCTGCTGCTGCTGCTGCAGCCCGGGCAAGAGACAGTCTGATTTTTTACCGCTGTGGAGTTTTTTTACTCGGGATTTAAAAACCTTCACAGCGGTAAAAAAACAAGAAATAAAAAGACACCTGGGCTGTCCAGGTAACTTAAGTTGTGGCTGCTCTTCTTCGGTGGTTTGCATGTGTTGTCAAAAGACTAGTGAATGTCATCCGGTTTCGCGTTGTTGTTGTTTTTAAAAATATGCGGTTTTTTTATGGTAGCCAACTTTTGCCGTGCCCCCCTACTCCACACTCCCCGGTGAAAGTGCACATAATAAATGTATTAGCCAAAGCGGAGCTAACCGTTAGCCCCCCCAGGTGAAGCTAGTTAGCGTTAGCCCCTTTCCCCCCTTCTCGCGGCAGCACGAAGCGGGTTTAATGTCGGGGAAATGTATTTGTTTTGGCTGACTCTCCTCTCTCCTCTGTCTCCTCTCTCCTCCCCAAGCCAAGTAGCTAAACACCCCCTTACCCACCACACACTCACCCCCAATCTATTGACACGGTAGCGGTAGTTTTGGCTCGTATCGCCCGACTCGAGTGTTGTTGTTGCCCCGCTGTACGTTCGGTTCAAACGGGGCTATAGCTAGCAGACAGCCAGTCTGGCTGGTTTTTGGGTCATCTGAGGTGAAGCTGTCAGCGGGCTGTATAGAAAACCAACTAACCAACACACCGCCGCCTGCTAACGGCTGCTTTTAAACTGTTTATTTAAATAAATAATATACTGCCCCGGTAGATAATATGGTTATTGTGTTTTTCTACTGATTTACGGATTCAAACCGTCGCTCTAACGGCTGCGGCTCCGTATAGAAACCGACCGTTGACGTGTATATGCTGTACTGTACGGCGGTTAAAACGAACTAGTTTGATATTAAACTGCTTTTTACCGTAAATTGAACCGTTTGTTAACGAATTTAACGTCTTTGACGGGTTTATATGGAGACGAATAAGTGTTTTAAGTTAGTTGAATTGTGTTATTTAACTCGTTGACTTGTGATATACGAACGGAGTGTCGGTTGGTTTGAGAGAGGTTTTGGTAAACACGTTGACTTCATGGCAGACTGGGTTTCTACTGGTTTAAATGCAGAAATAGACACCCAGTATGTACAGTATTGTGGTTTTATATAGCCATATGGGAAAGGGCTGTTAGTGTGTATGATACTGGTTCGTAAAGAGACTGGCTGTCAGTTACCTAATGGTCGACTGGTTTTAACTGGTTTAGGCTGCCAGTATGTACAGTATTCTGGTTTTAAACTGTTGTATATAAGCAACAGTGTGTAAGATACTGGTTTTTAAAGAAGCTGGCTGTCATTTACTGTAATGGTAGACTGGTTTAGGCTGCCAGTATGTACAATAAACTGTTTTATATATATGGGAAAAGGCTGTTCGTGTGTATGATACTGGTTTGTAAAGACGCTGGCTGTCGTTTACCTTAATGGGAGACTGGTTTTAACTGGTTTAGGCTGAAATATGCAGCCAGTATGTACAGTATTCTGTTGTTTAAACTGTTTTATATGAGGAGCAGGCTGTTAGTGTGTATGATACTGGTTCGTAAAGAAACTGGCTGTCATTTACCTTAATGGTAGACTAGTTTTAACTGGTTTAGGCTGCCAGTATGTCCAGTATTCTGGCTTTATATATATATATATATATATATATATATATATATATATATATATATATATATATATATATATATATATATATATATAACGCCCAGTGACCTCTGACCCCTTCAGTCAGAAGAAGTGTGACTGAAGTGTGTTTTGGCTCTTCGGAAAACCCTCCTCTTCCTCCTCTTCATCCTCTTCCTCCTCTTCCTCCTATACTGCCCGGTGACAGCGTTAACATCCACCACCACACAAAAAGTGTGTCACATTTTAGTTTTTTTAATGTTATCTCCCTCTCGATTGTTCTGGTTCATAATCACATTTTTTTTTTTCCATTGACCGACTTTTTTTTGTCTCATATTTTGCAGCTATTGTGTCGCCACCGTGTCAGGCTTTTTAATCCTATGATATGGATGCAGGGATCAGTCAGTCATGCTGCCAGTCTCTGAATCAGAGCACGCTCTCGAGCTGCTATTTATTTGTCACGAACGCCAACACACACACACACACACACTCCGTCCTTGCTTCTACACATTCTCTCACATCACACACACACACACACACACACACACTTTCACTTTTCCTCTTCCTGCTCTGACACGCTGCTATTTCTCTGACACGCACTCACACACTTCTCGCTGGCTCTTAGGAAGTGCAGCTGTGATTTTGCTGTTGCCACCTAACCTGTCACCCCAATCCACACACACACACACGCACACACACACACAGATATGTGCACACTCTGCAACAGTAGTAAGCTTTTTATTTCACCGTTTAAACTGTTCACATCATTGGTTTTTATCGCTGGAAATTGCCGCATGTTTTTTTAATATGTTTTTTATTATTTTGTGTCGATTTGAAATGGACCCCATTCTGTGTTTGTGTTGCCCTCAGTGGCATTCAGTCATGAGGGTTCATGGCAGCTATACGAGCCGGAACAAACACACACACAATGCAACAGCACACACACACACACAGTCTTTGTTGCTGTGTCAAACTGCTATTTATTTCACACACACACACGTGCAGAAAGCATTCATGACAGCTGCATCTTGCACACACACACACACACACACACCGCCTCTCACTATTTCATAAAGCACTGAAAATACATGTGTATGTGTGTTTGTGAGTAAAATAAAAGCAATAAAGAGTGAGTGGAAAAGGAAGTAAGTGTGTGTGTGTGTGTGTGTGTGGGATGAGTGTGCCAGGTTGTGCGTGAGTGAGTGAAGTGGCGGTGATTTTGTGTGTGTGTGGTGAGTCACTGGAGAGCATGGGTTGGTCAGAAACACTGTGTGTGTGTGTGTGTGTGTGAGTATTCGCCTCTGCTGGAGCTCTTCATAGGGAAACTCGACACACACACACACACGCACGCTTGCTGTATTGTGTGTGCAGGGCTGCTGTTGGACCAAACCCACCTTCCATGTGGACTGTGAGGTTTTCGGGGTTGAACATGAACACCAGGGATCAACACACGACCAGATTTAACTCTGTCATAAAGAAACAGAAGAAAGAAGCTCTTATTTTGGCGTTCAGCTTCAACAGTCGGCGCTCCTTCTTCCTCGTTGCAGAATCTGACGTCCATCTGCACGACGATTTCTTCCTGCGTTTGGGAATCTGAAGAAAATTAATATGTAGTTGTTATATTTTCCGAGCCGGAAGCTTTCATTACACGCCGTGGAATCTGCATTTACAAAAGTTATCTGCAAATAATCCGCACCGGTATTTGTTCGTGCTGTGGAAAGGCTTTTCTTTTACCCATGTATGGTGATTTTCCAACTTGGAGCCGCTTCTCCTAAACATTCATATCTTCCTTTAAACTCTCTGCTTATTTAATTTAGAATCTTTCTCATCGCTACATCCGAACTCGCCAAAATTGGCAGTTTTATTCTTCTCAGCAACAAACTTCTGGACACAAACAAAATCACATAGCAGCTAATATTAAAGCTTCATCTTTACATCTTTTAGGATCTTCTAAATCTGCCATCTAGGAGATGCAATAAGATCAGAATCCACAGTACAGAAATGCCAAATAAGGAATAAGGTCATTTAGAAACAGTGTCTTTATGAAATACTTTGTCAAGTAGATGTTTCAACTGTAAAATGTCAAAATATCGATATCGGCCTCAAAAATCTGGCTTTAGCACACTAAAAATCCAAAATACTCTGCTGCCAATATTTCACTTCAATTCATACCGGCATCGATGCAAATTTGCAACAGCTGCAAACACTTTTTCAATAAAAGTTTTAAAGATATTCACAGACCGACTACCAGGACCCTGTTGACCCAGAGCAGCGGCTGTCAGTCTGAACTAAACTGTTGTAGAGTTTAAGCTGCTGGAAGATGTTTCAGTGAGTTTCGTTCTAGCGAAATGCTCTGAGTGAACTTGGTAAAAAGTTACACAGTGTATATGTCTCGGGCTTTTATTGTGAAAGGTAAGAACAGAAGGAGTGGATCTGGACTCTGCTGAGTTTGTCAACATTGAAAAGACCAACTAAGTTTGCCGTCTTGGTTTCGGACTACGGAGCCTTTGTGTTGTTGTACTTTATATTGTATATTTTGAACAGGCGGCAACCTTCTAAAACCGGGTCCTTAACCTGCATTCTCTCTAGTGTCCACCAGGGGGCGACTCCTCTGGTTGTATAGAAGTCTATGAGAAAATGACTCTACTTCTCTCTTGATTTATTACCTCAGTAAACATTGTAAACATGAGTTATGGTCTCAATCTCTAGTTTCAAGTCTTCTTCAATACAGCATGATGTTCATTTAGTACATTATGGTCCATTTAGAGTCACACAGACCATGAAGCAGGGGATGCTTTAGGGCGGGGCTACACAGTGATTGACAGGTTGCTACTGCAGCCATATGCCAAAAACACAACATGGCGGTCGCCGTAATCCAAGATGGCGCCGAACTCGAGACTTCAAAACATCCGTCCACAAACCAATGGGTGGCGTCACGATGACTACGTCCTCTCGTTATATACAGTCTGTGGTTTTGAATATGTCCGTTCCAAACAACGTGATTGGTTGATGCCTTTAAACGAGACTAGAACAGTCGACACAATCTGGTTATGTGCAGCCGTTGATATGAGAAGTTGTCTGCATGGACGGACAGACAGGAAGTTGATGTACAGAATAACACAACATAATAAAGTTACAGTATCGAAATACGTTCACTTGAAACGTAATTGACTGCAGTTTTGTTGTATTGGGACGTAATCGTAAGGAGTCCAATGTGTTTATTTTCTGTAACAAATCAAAGAAATATGTCGATTTAATACAAGGGTGGTAAAGCGTTTTTGATTTTGTGCCAAATACAGAAAAATATCACAAGCCAAACGATAGTGAATGTGCAGTTTCAAACCAGTCAAACTGATATAAAATCAGTGTTGCTAGACCAGAAAACCCCAATGTGCCATAGGAAATTAAATACAACACTAACATGTTTGTCGTTTATTGGCGTTCACACATTTTACATGAAGTATTTCTGTGTCTGCTGCTCTTAAATGTAATACTTATACACTCTAATACAGTGCGTGGCCTAAGTGCCCACTTAAACTATTCTGATGCTGTTTATCAATCTGTAAATAAGTAAAGTTAAAGCAGGCAGAAATTGCCAAATATTGGTTTCTGCTCATGTGGGTTAGTGCCCACTTAAAAGATCACAAAGTGAATGTAGATGGATGTGAATCTGATATTAAGAAGTGACAGAACAGGCAGAAATGGTAAAATATTGGTTTCTGTGCTAAGAGGTTCAGACAGAAATCCTGAATCTCGACCAAAATGTAGTGTTTGAACGAGGATGTTCAATATACAGTTTAATTTAATAGAAATATGCTCAAGTTATATTCTAGTTCATTTAAAACATTCACATTCAAAAACAGGCAGCAGGTCGTTGTCGCCGCTGCCTCCATCTTATTCCGCTTTTTGGTATTTTTTTGTGGCCATTTTTCTTCCGTAACTATTTCATGTCTCGTGCACAGGAAGATGTCACTCTTAATCCCGCCAAAGTAAAATCAATTGCTTGGTTGTCTTTGTTTTTTTCTCGTCAGTTGAGGAAACCATCAGCCACCCGTGAGCACCAGACTTATTATGAATCACTAAAACAATCAGAGATGTGGTCAGTGATCCAGAGGGAACCAGGGGAATGTGATTCATCACCCAGGACTCACATGAAACTCTGCGTATGTCGTGAAATGATCCTCCGGCTGTCGTCTGCAGCACAACATAAAGCGTGTCAGACAGTGAAAACACCTTCAAACCTTCTACTTTACATTTGGTGTACGAGTGATATCGTTTAATCACAACATCTGTATTAGTTATTAAGCAATATAGTTCGACACTGAGAGGATATTGTGTTCTGGCATTAATCAATATGATCACCTGAATCTATCCTCACAATGAAACCTAAACGGCAGCTTCAGTCCAAGAATACCAGCGTTGACTTCTTGGGGGAAAAGCAGAAAAAACCTCTTTACTGTACGTCCCAATGACACGTTCCTGAAGAACGTAATCAATGCAGAGAAGCTTTCAAACTTAAAACACAGCGACAGAAGAAATGAAATACAGGAGAAATGCAAATGAGATATTTATTTTGCAGATGAGATAAAACGAGCTGAGTTTGTGGATGCTTGTCAGCTGAGAGCTCTAATTAATATTAATGTAACATGCAAATAAAAGTGAGACTTCACTTCTGTCGTCTGCAGAAAAAAAGGAGCTGTAGAGCGCTCGTCTTTATTTATTAAATTATTATTATTATTGTATTTTTATTTGTCTTTGTTTCTTCATGTTGTCCTCACGACCAATCGCTGACAAATGTCTCCTCGTCCATTTAAAAAAAATGTTTCCCGTCCGGGACAATCGGCTTAACGTCAATCTGCAGTTCGGTCCCGCCCAATAAACCCACAGAGGGAGGTCACATGGTGTTAGAATAAAGTCTTATGCCGATTTGTACTTGTCTTCTCCGACAAAAAGGGACTCCGAAATAACTACATAATGATGCCGATTTGTACTTGTCTTCTCCGACAAAAAGGGACTCCGAAATAACTACATAATGATGCCGATTTGTAGGCTACTTGTCTTCTCAATGGAGCTCTGATGGATCGGTGCTAGGCTATGCTAACATCGTAGCAGCTCCACCAGCACTCAATAACGTCACGTAGACGTAAATACGGCAGCGTCTATTAATTGTTTGTACCGTATGGTTTACACACACACATGTATACACGTAGTTTGGTCCGGTCTCTATTGATATGAGGTATCGTAGAGCTCGGGGAATCCACAAACCGCCACTATTAATTTGTCCTCCATTGTTGTTTGTGATTCAGCACCGGCAGGAGCTACGGCACTGATGACGGGAGCAGCAACTCAACGCTGATAGGCTATCGCGCCACAGCGTCACGCGATTATTTCGCAGAAGTTGAAAAATTTCAACTTGCGCGAATAAAGACAAACATGCAAAAATCAAATTGAGCCTGTTATTTGACACGTTTGTTTTTGATCACACTAAAAAAGGTGATCTTGTAAAATGTAGTTTTTGGTGAGAAACTTGAATTCAGTATCGTGATAATATCGTATCGTGACTCAAGTATCGTGATATCGTATTGTGATGGAATCAAATACATCACATACCATTATTTCGTGTCTTCTGTTTTGTGTAACTATTGTAGTTAGGCATGGAGCTATAAAATGCTGATTTCTCTTAATATTCTATTTCAAATTTAAACAACTCTTTCCAGTGTGAGGATGTAAATTCCGTTAAAGAGTTAAATATATAAACTCTGGACGGTCTCCCGTTAACGTTGCCGATATTTCTCTGCCGGCCAAGTTTCTGATTCACTTCCTGACAACTTGACAACTCGATATGAGACGCACGATGACAGCATTAGTTCTGATTTCATGGTTTCTGCTGCTTTGAAAGGGGTCACTGTTGTGATAGCGTGCATCTAACCCAGGAACAACACTGCAGGTGGAGAAAGAAAATCATCTTCTGAATTTACTTCCTAAGATATATGCAGGACCCACTCTGTGAAAGTCTCATTTACACATCATTTCCTGAATGTCCTTTTAAAAAATGAATAGAATCACCTTCTTTTTAATGCCATCAATCATCCGGTGGAAGTAGGTGTCACTTTTGTTTTTCTTTTGTTTGTTTTTTGATATCTCATATTTAGAGCGAAAACACTTCAAAAACAGATGCCGTGTTTGTTATCACTGCTTATATTATTTAGATTTCCTCTCCCTTAAACCTCCAAGAAGTAATTTTTATTCATGAAGAGAGAGAGAAAAGACTGCTTATTTTCTCATTAAAGCCTGCAGAGTGTGTTCCTCAATTACTCATCACATGAGTGACCAGCAGCACTGATGGGCTCATCAGACAACAGGAAAAACCCACTGTGGTTTGCTGAAGAACCCCCTCCCCTCGCGTCTGCAGCGTTAATTTAAACCTTGTTCCAAACGCTCATTTACCCAGAGAAAGCTTATTGAGCACGACTCCCCTCTTTTTCATCAGCGCCCTCATTGATATTCATACGTTTCTTCGCGTTCACACCTGGGGGCCGCTCCGCTCCCACCCCGCTCCCGCCCGGGCTCAAGAGAACTTCAGCTGCGTGGGCTTCTTTCTGGATGATTCTCGCTCACACATTTCGTTGGTGTATTTCCTGTTTCTAGCCAGCTGGTTTCTCCGGTCGAGAGAGGATGTTTTCTCTGAATCTGCCTCGGCCCGTTTTCTCGGTTGTGTCTGAGATGATAGAAACCTGCCACACCGTTTGTCCTGCTATCGTCCCAATGTTATGGCTCATTTTATTTTTACATGGTCTTTGCAACATTTTGGTGTTTTATTTTGCTTTAATTTCCTAAAACAAGCATCCACATCTGATTATTTTATTCAAAAACTGTTTCTCAATTGTCAATATCTCCTTCTCCTACCGCACAGTATTATGGGAAATGGAGTCTTTTCTCTTGTTTTTAAAGTTGTATTTTAGCAGCATTGTCATCGCTCTGTCACTAAACGGCGGCTCGACAGATTTTGTTAAACTTTATATTTTAGATCAACATCTGGAGCAAAAAAAACCCTCAAATCTTTTGTTTTTCGTGATAATTTGTTGCTTTTTTCGTTTCTATCTGTTAGATTTGGACAATCAGTCAAACAAAACCAACCTGAAGACGTGATGTTTTATGGAGAAAATAAGCAACGTTATTTGAGTCTTTATTTCACATTTATCTTAATTTTACTGTAAAGGAAATATTATGAATTTGCTTTTGTGGTTTCTGACCTCAATACTTAGCATTGCCTATATCACACAATGCATATCTAGGGCTGAGAATTCATTAATTTTACATTGTTGAATTAAGAAGTCTGATTGTTAAGAATTCCATTAATTTTTTAGTTCATTTCTTTTCTCAATCAGTCAATTAAGTCTGTAAAACGTCTCAATAAATGAGTTTTTCCCATCACAGAAGACTCTTGACCTCCGGCCAAACAAAAAGTATGAATTTATAATTATGTGACATTCAAATCAATACAACTCAATTCCCCTTTATGAGGCATTGTCCAGCAAATATGTGGGTCTTTTTATTAGCCTATAAACAACAAAAAAATCCCATCTTGTAATGAATAAATTACCTGTGGGGTGTATTCATCGTCCCGCTGTCGGTTTTTCTTTTGATTGATTTGCAGTTTTTTGTTCCGTCCTGGCTGCCGTGTTTTTTATTTTGAGTTTCGACATAAACTAGTGTGAATGAGAAATGATTAGAACGATGATACATCTCCAGAAACACGAGCTGTGTACGACATATTTGACTGAGATTCTCCTCTTTCTTTAATTTGAATGAAGTGAGGCTGCAGAGCACAATCTGGACACATTCGGTGTGTAACGGGAAAGCCAAGTCTGCAACGATGTTATGATTACGTATCATTACTCAATTAACCGTATCAGTTTAAAGTATATGATGCACCGGGTACCGAAACATCCGCAGCAGCTGCTCTTTGAATTCTCCTCAGGACACCGTTTCATCTTTTATAAAAATACAACATTTAATGTGTTATATAGATGTTTACCTTCACCTCAGCAGGAAGTTTATTGTTTTAATGTAGCTTTCCTGGTCACACTCTTCTGACTGTTTAACATATAAATGAAAATAAACGCTTTTGTTATTTGGGAGAAGAATCACAGTTTCTGTTTTCATCTGTTCAGCTGATTGAATTAGCTCCGTCCTGCTGCGCTCCACGCTCAGGATTGGTTGGGAGATGTGGAGCTCTGAGCCTCCATCTCTCCGTCTCACACGCTGGAAATAGGAAACAGTTTGTTGGCAGCCGTGAGACACTGAAACGCTCTGGAAGGTTTTCATTTATCAAAAGAATCTAAATGTAGTTATTATATTTCATTCAGGTAGGAAACAAGGGAGGAAGGGAGCAGTGGCTTCTTACTGCACGATGATGATGATAATGATAATAAATGATAATTTATGTAGCACTTTTTAAAACAAAGGTTACAAAGCAAACAAAAAATAAAAACAAATGAAAATAGGTTAAAAGCTATACAACACTGAGCAAAGAAGCAACATGTGAGGAGAAAAAGAAGAATGACAGTTCAAACAACACTGCTAAATAACAAGAAATACAAAACTCCTCCAACTTTAATACGATTAGTTGCTGTTCTGAACTCCAAAAAAGAATGTATGGAAATGGAAATGTTGTCATATTCTGAATAACAGTGGAATATAAATGGGCATGGTTTAAATAGTCACCTTATTCCAAAGAATATGTGTTTGCTGTGTGATGAAGGGTTATTGTTCATTTCTAATATTTTATAACAATAGATTGCAGAGGCTCTTTTTATTTCAGCGGGCCATCACGCCTCAACTATATTAAAAAAAAGTATTTTTTGAGTTACAAAAAGTCAACAAACGTGGACGAAATCGACTCAGTCAAACAGTAAGTAACAGCTCATGAATTTACATGAGGGAGAAAAAAGACAATTGTGTGTGTTGATAAGACTAAATCATTTTATGCCTCTTTTCACATAAAATCTGCACAAAATACCCAGATTAACTGAATTTGAATATTTTCAAAACCTGGTTGATAGTTTTGTATAATCACCTTTTTTATGCCCTCCTCCTACAACTGCAACTAAAAGATCCAGACATTACTCACACTGTCCCTTTACTCTAAACAAAACCAGTGCTGCTACCGAGACCACCACCACCACCACCACCACCGCCGCACCAACCGGGCTGAACGTGATACTCCCCGACGGAGGCTCATTCAGCTCAAATGAAAGAATCGGTTTCAGACGCGGAGGTGAAGATGTTACTCTACTTACCAAGCTGTCCCCGTCCACCTCTTTCTTTTTTGGGAAAGGAAGTTGTTGTGAAGACTAGAATGGTGTCAGGGGGATTCAAGTTGGGGATGAAAACTGATGCTGCAGTTCCTCAATCGATCACCGATCACGTTCATCCAAGTACGTTAGAGAAGAAGAAGATCCAGAAACTGAAGCAAAATGTCCTGCAATTTACCGTTTATATGAGGAATCACACACTAAAGAAAGCCAGGTCTGCTGCTCGTCATCAGGACTTCATTGTGCTGTAGTTCCTTTGCGCAAAGTGCAGGACTCTCTAATGTCTCATTGTAGAGTTACTATTTCACTGCCTGAACTTTACTCGGGTTTAGAATATCTGACGTTTTCAATGCTGAATCTGAGTTCTCAGTACGATTGAGGTTTGAGTTCTCTTTACAGTTGAGGTTTGAGATCTCAGGACGATTGAGGTTTGAGTTCTCTTTACAGTTGAGGTTTGAGTTCTCAGTACGATTGAGGTTTGAGTTCTCTTTACAGTTGAGGTTTGAGATCTCAGGACGATTGAGGTTTGAGTTCTCTTTACAGTTGAGGTTTGAGATCTCAGTACGATTGAGGTTTGAGTTCTCTTTACAGTTGAGGTTTGAGATCTCAGTACGATTGAGGTTTGAGTTCTCTTTACAGTTGAGGTTTGAGATCTCAGTACGATTGAGGTTTGAGTTCTCTTTACAGTTGAGGTTTGAGATCTCAGTACGATTGAGGTTTGAGTTCTCTTTACAGTTGAGGTTTGAGATCTCAGGACGATTGAGGTTTGAGTTCTCTTTACAGTTGAGGTTTGAGATCTCAGGACGATTGAGGTTTGAGTTCTCTTTACAGTTGAGGTTTGAGATCTCAGGACGATTGAGGTTTGAGTTCTCTTTACAGTTGAGGTTTGAGTTGTCAGGATGGTTGAGTTCTCACGAGGTTTGAGGTTTGAGTTCTCAGGATGGTTGAGTTCTCATTAAGTTTGAGGTTTGAGTTCTCAGGATGGTTGAGTTCTCATTAAGTTTGAGGTTTGAGTTCTCAGGATGGTTGAGTTCTCATTAAGTTTGAGGTTTGAGTTCTCAGGATGGTTGAGTTCTCATTAAGTTTGAGGTTTGAGTTCTCAGGATGGTTGAGTTCTCATTAAGTTTGAGGTTTGAGTTCTCTTTACAGTTGAGTTTTGAGATCTCAGGATGGTTGAATTCTCAGTTTGGTTGAGGTTTGAGTTCTCAGGATGGTTTGAGTTCTCATTAAGTTTGAGGTTTGAGTTCTCAGTTTGGTTGAGGTTTGAGTTAAGGTCTTAACTTCGTACGTTCGTGGACTGTTTAGTTTGACACTGTTTTGTTCAACAGTCATGTTTTGTCCCCCTGATCGGGCAAATGGGTCAAAACTCTACTTGCCCAAAGTCAAATTTGAACTCACTCCTATATAGAAATAGTTTTATTTACTATCAACAAAGACTCAATTAAATTGTCATGTTTAATCTTCATCTAAATAAATGAATCTCAAACACTCGTGTTTCATGGATAATTAAAAAGGGATAATAACCGATGTGGTTAGTCAAACAACCTGCAGCATTCGGTGGAAAAACATGTTTCCTTTGTGACTTTGAATATAAAGCAATTATATTATCGTCTTTGTCTGAACACGGCCTGTATGTTTTGAAACCAGCAGGGCAGTACGTTTCTCTTTTTTCCCAGTTGCCACCCTGCAGAGTTGTACTGTATGCAGGTCAGTTGTACTGCAGGTATTTGTCGTAGTGACCTCTTTCTCTTGTCTGCAGAGCCGCCGTCACAGAGATGTGAACAGACAGTCGAGCCTCCTGCTGTTTGATACCTAACATCCACATTAATATTTCACACTGAGTCTGTGCACGTTTTACGAGCGAGTGAGCGCGTCCGGCTAGTCGGTTCATGTCAGTCAAAGGAAGTCAATGCTCTTCAAAATAAGAGCAAGCAGGAGTGGTTTTTTTGTCTTTTAAAACAAGGGATTTCTTATTGTTAGATGCCATTAATTACATCAAAAAAGCAATTTTTACTGCCTCATGCGTTACCTTTTTGGAATATATTTTTAACTGGTATGTTTGCTTAAACTCATAATATACACAGCGGAGATGGAACTGGAGAAAGTTCAGCCTGTGAAAGTTTTTAACAATTGGGTATTTTTAACCACTGTTATTTATGTATTGCTCCTGCTTCATTAGACTGTGTCTATACAGAGGAAAGGTTACAGCAAAGATGGGAGAGGAAGCAACTTCTGGAAAGAAAACGAGTCCAACAAACACACGTTTTTGTATCTTAACCGCCTTTTGTTCCTTTCCTTTCTGAGGCGCGTCAACTCAGGCTCATTAGTTTAATGTGATTAAAAAAAGAACAAATTCCACGTTTTTTGGTGAGGCGTAAACCACCGGGACTATTTTTAGTCGTCGTCGGCGGTACGGGACTTGCGCCATCGTGCCATTTCTCCACCTGACTCACCACCACGACAGGAAATGAACTTCTGTCGTTCTCCACCAGTCACAGCAGCAGATGGGGTTTCGAAATTATTTTACGAAGCCAAGTCATTTTATTTTTTCCATCACACACAGACCTCTCAGTGGTTGGTTTCTTGCCAAAGTGACAGAATCACCAGATGTAACCAAACAGAACCAGTTTGGCTGTTTTTTGACATCACTTCCTGCTCAGCAGAAGTTACAAATTTGCACCAAAAAAAACAAATTCAACTCCAGTCTTTTTTTTTGTCCATTAATGCCCGACCGATTCTGGATTCTTGAGGCCGATACAATATACATTGATATTTTGACCTTATGGTGGCGCTGGAAGCAAAGTGTTGATTTTCAAGCACTTCGTTGAGCAAAAATTCCCCCAAAAAGTCACTGGTTGCAGCTTCTGAAATGTGAATATTTACTGGTTTTCTTCGTCTTCTCTTTCTTTGAGATTAAACTGAGTATTTTTGTGTTTTACACAATATTTCGGACAAGACAAACCAAAGACTTCATTTCGATTTTATTCCACATGATGAAGAATTGACTAATCAACAAAATACTCGATGAGGAAAATAATTAGAGCGGAAACAGTAGATTGACAGAAAAGTATTATCTCCATTAAGAGCAACCACAGACGCATTTGGCTGAGAGTCACCAGTTAACATGGTCACTCTTCATACCGAATCACCAGCGTGTTGACTGTAACGGCCATTTAACAGTATTTTTGGGCATTTTTTTTAAAGACAAAACAATTCATAAATAATTAAAATACGTGGTGATCAGGACATAATAAAAATAAACTTACACTGATTCTAAATGACCATGAACATATCGGGTCTGACGGAGGCTTCATCCGTCTGTGACCAGCTTGTTAAACTGGTCTTTTCTTCACCAGTCCTCCCAGTCCTCCCCTCCCACTCCTCCAGTCCTCCCTCCACTCCTCCAGTCCTCTCCTCCCAGTCCTCCCTCCCCTCAAACCTGAAACAACCTCTTCCTCTCCGGTGAGAACAGTAACTCTCCGAGGCTGAAAACCGATCTGTTGGAGACGTAATCACGTCCTCTTCCTCCTCAGTCATCCTCCCCTCTCCAGTTTCTTCCTCCATCCTGCAGTAGAAATGAAGCTCTGGTGTTTCCAGATTGCTGTCACCAGACTCTCATCCAGCACTATGATCCTGACCTTTGACCTTTCTAAACCTTCTTCAGGAGTTGGTCTGTGTTGTGTCTGGATGTCAAAACGATCCCCAACACTTACTAAAATGTAGTGACCAATAATGCATCTAATGCAGTGCAAGAATTACCCTTGTGTGTGAAAATGCCACCAACATTGTTTCATCCATCATGGCTGAAACATCCACTATATTACTAACCACGAAGTCCGAAATATCCTAAACTCAACGTGAGTATTCACTGTATATCTAGCGAGCCCCGTGTCGGCTGGATTACTGCAGGACACTGTGTGAACACAAAAATAAACGGATTTAGCGGTGATTTAATTCCAATAAACCGATCAACAGGATGCAGAGATAACGACATAACGGTGCCTATTTGTCAAAAGTCTCAATTCATGTTTTGTTGCTTCTGTACGACAAGACGACGAGTAAAACACTTTTAAAATGCTTGTTTTCTGAATGGAGTCTGGTTTGATCGGTGCTAGGCTATATGCTAACATTGTAGCAGCTCCATCAACACTCAAAATAATGTCATCGGGGCGTAAATACGGCAACATGGTTATTGTTTGTACCTTATGGTGGATACACATGCATTTATATACATAGTTTAGTCCGGTCTCTCTACTAATATGAGTTATCGTAGAGTTCTGGGTGTCTACAGACGTCAGGCAGCTTGTGGATCAAAGAAATAGTTTTAATCCTGAGTGAAGATGGGCAAACGCTGGGTTTGGATGTAAAGTCCTAAAAAAACATCCGGGTGAAGTGAAGTCAGGTGGGCGAGTGTCATTTATTTCAACTTTTATAAAAGTAATAAAGTAGGAATCTGACAGTCGACAACAAACTGAAAGGTCTTGAAATCGTCCTTGAGAAGTTCTGTGAGGAGGAACTGAAGCGTGTTCTCTGGAGGAGGAGGAGAGCAGAGGAAGTGACTCGGCTTTCTGTTTCGAGTTTTCTTCTCTGGCATCTTTCATTTCTGCCCGGCTACCTTTCCCTGAGGTTATCAAACATGCACCTCCTCTGCCAACGTTCCCCCCCCCCCCCCCGCTCTGCTCCTCCTGCTTAGTTTCCCACAGTTCCCTGCTTCACCTATTGAACTCAGCCACCAGCCCGGGAATGGAGAGCAGAGCGGGGGGGCGGGGGGCGGGGGGCGGGGGGGGGACGGGGGACGGCAGGAATGCGGCTCCGCAGTCCGAGCCAAAAACAAGGAAGGCCGGGCTCCAACGCCCCGCCCCCCTGGGAGCCGTAGCCACGTTCTCATTGGCTCGCCTCCGTAGGCTGACCACCGACTCTTTCACCCAATTGGCTGCCTTTCCATCTTCACTCCCGGCTGCTCTCACGCTGTTAAAGTGTGTGTGTGTGTGTGTGTGTCACTGTGATCGTTACCGACAGGCCTGTCTTGAGTCCTGGTTTCACCAACAACACTGAGGGATAATTACTCTGTAGCTCTAGCGTTAGCGCTCGTTAGCTCTCGTTAGCGTCCGTGCAGCCGAATTAAAGATGTCACACACACACACACACACACACACCCACACACGTTATAGCCGTTAAAGGCAGGAAACGTGGCCGTGGTGCTTTCCAGCATCAAAAGCAGGCCGAGCTTGCGCGGCTATAGGCCGGTTTTCTACACAGCTATTATTAGACTCCACTTCATCCTACAGGGGGAGAACGATAAAGAGAAGTCAGGGCAGTCGGCCGCGTCATCTGGGACGCCAGCTGCGTCATAATGCAGGAGAGTGAGACGGGAATCCAAATGGAGCAACATGACAAGTGATGGGGAGGAGAGAAAAGTGTAATATTGGAACTTATTCTGGTCATTCTAGGACGATTGGGAAGATTTTGGGTCCAATTTGTGTTCCCATTGGGAGCTGTAGTGTTGAAACGTTAGCCATCACAGTGTAAATAAAGTTTTACTGACGATCGTCACCGGCCAACATTCAGTAAAACATTCATGACATCATTGATGTATTTCTAGTCTCTGATCTCTGATAATGTTTCATTGTAAACAACCAATCAGTGTTTAAAGCAACAGAGGAGAGCTAGTAATTGCTCCCCCTTTTAGGGGCGACCGTGGCTTACTGGGTAGAGAGGGTTGTCCGCCAACCGAAAGGTCACCGGTTCGATCCTCGGCTGCACCGTGTCCTGTGTCGAAGTGTCCCTGAGCAAGACACTGTACCCCTAACTGCTCCCCGGGCGCCTGTCATTGGCAGCCCACTGCTCCCTATATACACAGGGATGGGTCAAATGCAGAGAATCATTTCCCCACTGTGGGACTAATAAAGGAATGTTTCTTCTTCTTCTTCTAGTAACGTTAGCAGCACCGCTAACGGCGAACCAACAGGAGGAGAGCTAGTAACGTTAGCAGCACCGCTAACGGCTAACCAACAGGAGGAGAGCTAGTAGCGTTAGCAGCACCGCTAACGGCTAACCAACAGGAGGAGAGCTAGTAACGTTAGCAGCACCGCTAACGGCTAACCAACAGGAGGAGAGCTAGTAGCGTTAGCAGCACCGCTAACGGCTAACCAACAGGAGGAGAGCTAGTAACGTTAGCAGCACCGCTAACGGCTAACCAACAGGAGGAGAGCTAGTAACGTTAGCAGCACCGCTAACGGCTAACCAACAGGAGGAGAGCTAGTAACGTTAAAACCAGCACAACACATCGGGTTTCTATTTTGAGCTCTATTCTGTGTGGAGGAAAGATTCTCTGTCTCTCTGTGAGGACGTCGTGTGTTTGAGCTTATTCACTTCTCACGATGAATGTGTCGATGACTAAACGGTGCGAAAACATTACGCGTTGTGTATTTAAACAGCCAAACTCTCTTTGACTCCAGCGTGAAGGAGGAGGCACTCTGTCATTTACCAGTATTTACCGGTGAAAAGTGGCCCCGGCCTGCAGAGGGGTTCCTTTCTCCGGTGGAGGGAGAGGTATCGGAGTCTGCCTCCTCCAAGAATCTGCATCTTATTTGAATTTCCTGCTTGCATAATTCCTCAGTTAATGGGGAACTGCTTGGCAACCGTCCACAGCTGAGAGAGAGGGGGAGAGAGGGGGGGGGAACAGAGAGAGAGAGAGAGAGAGAGAGAGAGAGAGAGAGAGAGAGAGAGAGAGAGAGAGAGAGAGAGAGAGAGAGAGAGAGAGAGAGAGAGAGAGAGAGAGAGAGAGAGAGAGAGAGAGAGAGAGAGAGAGAGAGAGAGAGAGAGAGAGAGAGAGAGAGAGAGAGAGAGAGAGAGAGAGAGAGAGAGAGAGAGAGAGAGAGAGAGAGAGAGAGAGAGAGAGACGAGAGATGTTAGAAAGGAAAGAGAATGAATCTGCGTGTCATGTGGTGTAAATATAAAATAAAAACCGTACAAACAACGTGTGATCTCGGAGTCAAACACCCACGACTCTCTGGATGTACAATCTTAAACAGCACCACACCCCCTTTTCTCCAGAGCCACACTGAGCATGTGCAGAGTGATAGTGGTGAGTCTCTCCTCACCCAGTCCTTCAGCTCTGCCATGCTGGTCCTTATAATTGGTTGGTAACAGCAGCGCCACATTGCACCAGGAGGACCTTTTCAACCAGCCGCATTAAGTCTGTTTACGCAATTTCACAGCCCTATTAGAGGCTGTTTGTTCGCTCATTAGCAAGCCGGAGCCGGAGTTTGAATTGTAATTCGGAGGCGGTGACGTCGTCGACAGCCTGCCGGGTTTCC
This sequence comes from Ophthalmolycus amberensis, assembly GCA_024529925.1. NCBI lineage: Eukaryota > Metazoa > Chordata > Actinopteri > Perciformes > Zoarcidae > Ophthalmolycus > Ophthalmolycus amberensis. Next base: position 86,532 of record JAFEUB010000322.1, on the reverse strand, counting down.
CTGATAATCTGAGGCCGGTGGAACAGTTTGTCCCGGGTATTAAACCATGTGTTTATAAAGGTCTTAAGACCTCTTAAATTATCCAAGTTTACGGATTATAAAGTGTGTTTTTTTTAGATCACGTTCGTGGTGCAGTCGGCAGTAGGACTGTAGCATTCTTTAAATAATGAACTTCCTTCTGTTTTTCATCATATTTTTTTGCCCATTATTCTTGATGCTTCATGTCTTAAAGCTGCATTCTCTCTAGTGTCCACCAGGGGGCGACTCCTCTGGTTGTATAGAAGTCTATGATAAAATGACTACTTCTCTCTTGATTTATTACCTCAGTAAACATTGTAAACATGAGTTTATGGTCTCAATCTCTAGTTTCAAGTCTTCTTCAATACAGCATGATGTTCATTTAGTACATTATGGTCCATTTAGAGTCACACAGACCATAAAGCAGGGGATGCTTTAGGGCGGGGCTACATGTGATTGACAGGTCTCTGCCACGGCGTTGTGCGGTCTGAGAGTGGTTAATGTTCACAGTGTGTGTTTACTTTAGGAATGTTATTTGCAACATTGTGGTTGGCTACAAAACATTTTATTCAGCATTCGGTTGTATTAAGCTCCACCCTCTCGTGTCACTTCTGGTTGCAAAAAAACAAGATGGCGACGGCCAAATGCCGTATTCCTGGCTTCAAAACGTCCCAAAAAACAAAAGATGCCGTCATGGTGACTACGTCCTTTTATATAGTTATGTTATTATTAGTGCAGGGCAAGTTAATGCGTTATTATCCCGTTAACGCATTCATTAATTAACGCCGACAATAATTTTATAGCGCGTTAACGCTTTTTTTATTTTGAAAGTCCGTTGCTCACTGGCAGCGGTGGAGGAATGGAGACTACTGGACATCGCTGCGGTGAAGTCAGCAGACACTCACATGTTCGTGCACCTATATGCCTGACATTCACCGTAAACGCATTCAAACGCACAGATCGGGAGCGAGCGAAGGACTTTGAAAGTTAGCGGAAAGATTAACGTGAGACAACATCCGGTTTCTTCAGACGAACATCCGGTTTTCAGAATAAGATGCCAATAAAGTATGAATTATATTCACATTAAGTATGAAACATGCTGCCTGCATCTCGTGAGTTAAAGGGAAAATACACCTAAATTGTGGGCAAAGTGTCTTTATTCTTTGATCGCTGGGTCACCATCATCACCTCTGAGTTACAGCATCATAGTGATGAAGAGTAGAGCTGCATTCACATGCTCTGACTGTCATGAAGACAGACATTTTAGATGAAACGTGCTGAAACATGTTATTCCTGTTGTAGAGCAGTGGAACGTTTCACATACAGTCACACACTGAGCACAGATATAGAAGAGATAGAACTGCTGCTGTGTGAAGGGAATACTGCTGCTAACAACAACCTGATGTGTTTAAAGTGTTTAAACCAAATATTATTGCCCTTTTGTTCATAAAGCAGTACTTTTAAAATAAAAGTGCACAATACACTACTTTTGAATTCATTATTGAACTTTGCCATAACAATGAGATTAGCAAAAATCCATGCGATTAATTGCGATTAAATATTGTAATAGTTGCCCAGCACTAGTTATTATATAATATTATTTTAGGGGGTTTTGAAAGTGAACTCTCTTTAGATTCACTGTGATATACACTCTCTGAGGATTCATTACTGACGATGTTCGTCCATAAATGTGCTTAGAAACCGTTGAAAAAGATGCTTCGTATAACTGCAGAACCTTCATGTTTTTAAGTTGTATTTAACCTCAAAGTGATGCAGTGATAGTCGTCTGTACATCCGTGAGAACGCTGCTAACGGGAGCTGCTAATAGCTAATGTGGCTCTTTCTTAATGTTGCCACTTTGCCAAAATGGGAACAAAATACACAAACAAAAACATTTTACTTCATCGACACTTTAAACCTTCACAAAGCTGACCTCTTTCTTTAAAGTGAAATTCTTGAAAGCTGAAATTGTGGTCCTTTCAAAATAAAATACTGAATAAAAATAAAACATAAAGAACAGAAACAGACACGAAGCTGACCGGACGGTGTGTGTGTGTGTGTGTGTGTGTGTGTGTGTGTGTGTGTGTGTGTGTGTGTGTGTGTGTGTGTGTGTGTGTGTGTGTGTGTGTCAGACAGCGAGCTTGTGCACACTTGCACACCCATAATACAATCAATGGCATCTTATTAGATGTTTTTACTCCCGTTCTTTATTTTCTGTGTGTTTCAGTCACAGCTGCTGTGTCTGTTTTTATTACTTCCTCAGCAGGTGGGGAAGACTTTTTATTTTATTCAGCCGTCTTCTCTTTGTCCCGGCCTGTTTATTAGCTCGGTCGAGCACCGGTCATCCTGACATATTGAGTCCTCACCGACACCAGATCATCTCTGGTATCCTGCATCAATAACTGTGTGTGTGTTGGGGGGGGGGGGGGGGGGTTCACCGCCGTCCAGATCAGTAATGAAATCTGCGGCGTCTTTATTATTCAGCGGCGGTCATTGTCGGAAAGTGCCGATTGAACTCTTTGAGGAGTGAAGGACGTTGTGAAGGAGCGTATGAATTTATTCATCTTCATATTTCCGTTAAACTAAATGTTTATTATGCTTTTTTTTACCCCCAAATCATATTTCTGTTATATTTCTAATGGGTTTGGGTTTATTCTGGAGGACTCGTGTTGTTGTGTGTAAGTATTCTGTTCATCTTTTAGTGGATCAACAGAAAATTCATCTGCAGCTACTTTGATATTTAAATATTCGTTGAAGTCACTTTGCAAATAAAGATTCCACAATCATTTGGATTCACTTCTTCGTCTTCAATCACAGCAAACTGAATGTTTTTGACTTTTGGCTGTTTAGATTTAAACAATATAAAAAGCGTCACTTTGTCGTTTTGTGTAATTGTGACGCGATAATGTTTTTAAGACCAAACCATGAATCAAGTAAATAATAATGACGGATGGAAATAATTGTTTGAGTTTGTAAGTCAGTCTAAAAAGTCAATTAGAGCCAAAAAAAATCAATTACCCAAAAGTAATATAGATATTAAAAAGCAATTACATTAAGATGAGGTAGGGGAATAACACGACGTGCTCACGTGAATAAAAAGACCAGTTTAGCAGCTTCGATTGCTTTCGTCATGTCATTAGTTTCATTAGTTTATTTTGTGGATTTATGTTTTTCTTGATGCTTTTATTCAAGACTTAATATAATAATAAATATATAATATTGTAATAAATAATAGATATGAGACTGTTATCTTGGGGGGGGGCAACATTACATCGTTGTTAAATAAATTGCTGTTAATCCGTACGAGATGAACTGCTTTGTATTCTCTAAAAGCTCCAGTCACACGTGAACACATCACGATAACGTTATAAAGGAACGGAGCCTGAACGCATCACAATGTAACTGAAGTGGACCTCCTGTCAAAAGAACACTGGTTGCTTGTATCAATGTATCATCATCACAGATCGGCGACTAGAAAAGCATGAATGTCGATGTCCTGATTGCATATTGTGCTGAATATTGTCGGATAAGGACGTCAGTGAAGCGTCGGTTCACGTGTGATGGTGAACGTTGAGCTGAGCCGGATCGTGAGGGTTAGTCTTTGTCTGTGGACGTGGCAGCCTATCTTTAAAGAGTAAAAGAAGCCGTCCATCTCAGTCACTGATGCCTGAGCGGCAGATTGTGACTCTCAAACAGGAAGAGCTGAAACATTGTAGCTGCCCAGGTGCTTTTGAGCAAGGCAGGAGTCCCTTCAACGCTCCCCGGTCGAAGCCTTTGTGTCCTCTTTTTCTCAGCGTCTCTGTTTCTGGAGCGTCGGCACAGATTCCGCTCATGAATTCAGGGCTCGTTGTCTCTGCAGGTCGCGTGTCGCTGTAAATCCCCACAGTGTCGGGTAATGTGTTTTCATTTAGACAGAAAACAAGCAGATTAGACTCCAGGCTCGCTGGTTCCTGTAAATCTGAATGTAAAATAATGAGATTTTGTGATGAACGCGCTTTAATGACAATGTGAGGCGTTAATCCTCCACAGCTCTTGGTGTCTGTCGGTCATGTCAGGTGGGTTTTCATAATGCACATCATTTAATTCATACAGCTCAACATCCCAAACGAACCAGTGCACTTGAAGGCATCAGGTGTTGTTTTGTAAAGATGGAACATACCGTGGCTCGTTGGGGTGGCGGTCTATATTAGCTGGTGGCGCCACTTGATAACAACATCACCATAACATCCATTCGGTAGCTGTTCCAGAGCTTCTGATCGTATAACACCACCTTCCTCAGCAGATGGGGACTATACCCGGTGGTCATGGAATCTCAACTCTTAAGGCAATATGGACAAAGAGTCTTTAACGTGCTTAAAGAAATATCAAAATGTGTGTTTCTATCAATCCCCGACAACTCCACCTGCTGAGGACGGTTGTGTGATTCAGCTCCAGAACGGCTAATTAATGGACCTTTCAGTGAGATTGTTTTGCCAACAACCATATTGCAATATTGGAAAACAACAAACCACGATGTTCACCATCTAGTATCCAACTCTGTCTGTCTGCTGGTTGTTTATCAGAGCTCTTCACATCATTTAATGTTATTATAAATGATTACAGTAATGAAGAGAAACAAGGAAATTCAGATGAAAAACTTTCACAAAAAGAGTGAAAGAAATGATCGAATATTGTGTTATCTTTGCTGTGGTAGATACCTAATGTCTGCTGACCATCACTGTAAACCAGAGACCCGTCTTTAATTGACCTGATTGATTAAATCCAGGTTGGGAACACTAAGAACACCCACTCACTGCCACTGAAGAAGAAAACCCACACAGCTAATGAATGAGGGCCGGCCGGCTCATTTGTATGCTTTATAAGCACTAATTAAGATATGCAAAATATCCAGATGAAGCGCCGCCACAGCCCAGATGTGTTTGTTAAGGGAGTCGTCGACACGGAGGAGACTGGATGGAGGACTCGTCCTCCGCCGCCGCCGAGCGTTAATCTGAGACTTCCTCGCGTCAGCGGCTGGAGGTGAAGTGCAGGACGTTACGGGCGGATTGGTCTCGGTGACTTTGGCCGTTAAATATTCATACAAGCATGTGGTGACAGCGAGCAGCTGGACCTCACTATGATGCAAAAGGACTGTAAGACCTGGAGCTCAGGAGAAGACCCGCTTACTTTATGTTCTCTTTCACGCGGACTAAATGTAAAAATGCATTTTTCAGCTTTTTGTTTGTGTATTTGGGCTCAAAACGTAGGTCGAGTTCATCGTAATGATTAAAAACATGAAGTAGATTCTAATAAAAGGGTTCACGGTGAGGTCTGAGGGTTATTCTCAGTTATTGGGACTCTGTTTTTAGAACGACACACAGCTTTTGATTCATCTTTCAATGCATTCAGCAACACAGGTGAATTCCATTCACCTCCATTGAATCGTGTGTTAGAGACGGAGTTCTTTTAAAATTATATTCTTTTTTTTCAGAATCTGTAACGATCACATCTCACAAATAAAACAAACAGAAAAGCTCAACCGTTATGTACTCAACATGTAGCGAACATCTTCCATGTTACTTTATATCAAAAGACAGAAAAACAACGAGTAAACGAGTAATAAATAACATTATTATCAACATGATGTCGCGTAACCAGGCTACGGAAACTCAATACTTTATTGGTGAAAAACAAAGGTTGCGTTGAACATCTGGTGAGATTGTTAATCATGTTTACTTACTTTGTGATCATTATTTTCCCAATTTAAATCAAAACTTTGCCATTTTAGACTATTTTGTTCAGACAAAGTTCAGTTTAGACATTTATGGTTTTGAATTTCATTTTGTTACAATAGAAAAGCCATATTTATACATATCAAAGTAACTGTGCTGAGACTCTGGCATGGCAGTACTTCCTGACAACATAACAGTCAGACATGGATATTTAAAAAAAGAAAATAACTATCTGCACAGCAGTATTATGTCATTTCGGGCAACTTTTAAAACGTCCAGTACAGTAAAAATAGACGGAATAAAAAGCTATTCTGTATTCTGAAAGCTAACTTTGCAACAAGAAATTGAAGAAGTCTACTTCCTCCCGTGTGGAAGGAGTGCCCTAAAATATACAGTTTCATCTTCAACCGCTCATTGAGGAAGATGGGTTGAATATCACCAGAGGTACATATTTCCTACGTATTATCAGTGCACGTGAACGCATCGTGGGGCTTTTTCTCAGTTGAGTAATACACAGTAAAATACTAATACTGCTGGTTTCTGTGTGTAGTAGTTTAGTGTAGTGATGATCACCTCAGGGCCTCTAGAGCAGTGTGAGAGTAACTTTCACACACACACACACACACACACACACACACACACACACACACAGTCCCAGAGCAGAGCTGGTTAGTGTCAGGTCGCTGATGGATGGAGGATGAGGTCAGTCCTGAGGGGGATCCAGACTCTCTGGAAAAGACCTGTTGTTCACTCTCACTGTCTGTGCTGCAGACCTCTGATGATCTCATCCACACACACACTCACACACACACACACACACACACACACACACACCACATGCACACACACACACACACACCACATGCACTCATCACGTCCTGGGTGATCCCCTCTTAAAGGAGCTCCAGAACGTTTAGATGCTGATCACCAAACGGGGACGTGTTTCGGCTCCAAATCCACTTTTAAATCCAACAGTTTCATTTTGAAATCAAAGGCGTTTATTTTTTAACCGACTTGTGTTTTATTGTTTGCGTGTCACATTTCCCTTAAAAGCTGCTTTTCATTGGTTGGATTCATTTAAATGACCGTGAGCTCTGCAGGCTGAATCCTAGAAGAAGTTGTTTACACAGAGGCAATTTAAAGTGCTTTAAATATGCATCAGACAATAAGCCATAATAATAATAATAAACAGTGAATAATACACTTAAAATGTAATGAAAAACAAAGATAACAAACCAGAATTATAAAAGTGTAGTAGTAAGTTGTATGTTGCCTCAAATGCAACAAAAGTGAAATAAAGTGAAGAGGAACTGAAAGGTGTTTAAATATCTTGCAGACACATTTAAATGTGATCCTGATTTCCTGACAGTGTGTTTGTATCAGAGCAGGTTGAATATGTGCAACACGTTCAGTCCTCAGTAGCAGTGACCTGTCTGGACGGGCTCCCCCTGGTTTTACTTTGTGTCACCGCTTCCTTCTCAGGTCGGGTTCTGTAATCAATGGTGATGATTAATTGTGGTATTTATTATTCATAAGACCTGCTGCCTGTGAGATACACTGCTACTCAGGGACGCTTCTGCAGAGCAGTAATGTACATTTAGGGTTCAACTGGAATAGAATAGACCTTTTGACTTCTAACAGCAGGAAACAAGTGGAGCGACTATTATTAACGTGGGCTGAGTTCCATTTAGTGTTCCAGGAAGTGAGTCAGCACGTTCAACACCGAACACTATGAGAGCTTTAGATCAGTGGTTCTCAACTGGTGGGTCGCGACCCAAAATTGGGTCGCGGACCCGTTTTCAGTGGGTCGCGGGCCTTTGCCTGACAAAAAAAAATAAATTGTGATTTTATTTTGAAGGGCATTTTTTATGCAGCGGAATTATTCCAGCATTTACGGCACTTGTTCAGCGGTGCAGGAAAAACACCGACCAATGCGTTGTGAATCACATCACGTGATGCAGCTCAGCCAATCAAATATGAGTATTCTGACAAGTTTCCTGACTTGAGTGAGATGTTCACACACCGTGACACACGGGGAGAGACGAGGACACAGAGACAGAGCAGGACTGTTGAAGTGTGGGTTGTGAAAGTCAAATCATAGAATGATTTCCAAAAGAGAAAATATCCAGAGAGACCAGAGTCATTAGACTCTGACTGGACAGACTCATAGAAGTGAATTCTTCCAACACTACTTTCTCTTTTTAGAAGATGAGAAAAATATAATATCGTGGCTTTTTCACTTCACCCTGAATGAACTGAGTTTAAAGCTGCAGGACAATTCAGTGAACATAATTTATCTAAAATGAATTGTGTTACATAATTTATTCTTTAATCCAGCCGTTATTTTACTTGAAATGAGAAGAACATTTATTCATGTATGTATTATTTATAATCCATCCAGTTAAATTTGAAAAATGAGAATATTTGTTAAAATATAATTGATGTACTTTCTTTATTTGATTTGACAGTTTACGACACAGAGACGTTACTAGACTTCTTGAATATAGATATACCCAAATTATATATATATATATATATAATTTGAATATATAAATTATATATATATATATATATATATATAATTTGGGTCGTGGTTCCCAGCTTGTCATTAAGGGGTGATGGTGGGTCCCGCAGCCAGACCAGTTGAGAACCACTGCTTTAGATCATTAACGCTGTTTATTACACTTGTGGTTTGCATGTTTTTTTGTTGAGTAGCTTTTAAAAGCTGTTGCTGGAAGAATCAATTTCATTCAACGGTTCGTACGTTATCTTACGAAAAAGTTACATCTCAGCAACACATTTAAACTCCAGCTCGTCCCTTGAATCGTCTTTTCAAAATAAAGTTCTGTCTTCACAGGAAACAACTTTGTTTGGTTGAGACAACAAAAACACTTCGTTAGGTTTAGAAAAAGATCGTAAAATACTTAGTGAGGTTTAGGAAAAGATCGTAAAATACTTAGTTGGGTTTTTAGGCTAAATTTTAGAGAATCAAAAATATAAAGTATGAAGAAGACAATACTGAGTAAATTCTCTTGGACCTGACATTTTAAAAACATTTGTGGAGCCATGTGACTTCAATAAATTAATTTATTTGTGGTGTGTGTGAGTGTGTGTGTGGGTGAGTGTAACATTGTCATAAGGTTAAAGTTGAGAAGTTCTTAAAGTCAACGGAAAATACAATAATACAAAACGTGTGCATACACATGTATCATAAGCAGAAACACACAAGGACTGCACAGGATTCAGCTGTGCAATTACACACACACACACACACACACACACACACACACACACACACACACATAAACACATCAACAACATAGCCAAGCAAGTAAAGAGCACTTTGTAAACACACTTTTATAGGAACGCTAATTACAATTTCAGCCACTCGGTGTTGCATGATGATGATTTGCTTCGATGAGAGAAACACATCTGCAACAACAGCTCTCTGTTGTGACACACACACACACACACACACACACGCACACAGACTATAACTTTCCTGAGTTCTCATTTGTCTGTTCATACATGTGTCTTTAAAAGTGTTTCTCTGTACCGGTAGTTACATTTACAGTAACTTTCTGTCTCTCTGTCTCTCTGTCTCTCTCTCTCTCTCTCTCTCTCTCTCTCTCTCTCTCTCTCTCACTCTCTCTCTCTCTCTGACGCTTCCTCCCTTTTCTCCGTTTTGGCACATGTTGCCATGGTAACCACAGCTTCTTTTTTGAGTGTTTTTTTTTTTTCGGGCCAAGTTGTCGTGGTGCAGTTTTTGTACGGCTCATATTGGGCTCCTTTATTCACGCACACATGCTGTCACGCAATCACACACACACACTAACAACCCTGCTCTTCTTCCAGATTACCCAGAGTGCCGCTGGCCTGAGGATCGTCCAATAGAGAGGGAGAACGAGGAAGACGCACGGTGATTGGAGGAGGAGGTGGAGAAAGGCCCCACCCAGCCTAGAGTGAAGCCCCTCCCCCCTCTGAGGAAGTGCAGTGAGTAGCAGCGTTTATTTGTTTTTTGGGGCGGGGGGGGGGGGGGGCTTGGTATCTGGGGAGGTCTTTTATTTTGAAATACGTTCATGAAAACTTCCTGTTTCACTGCAGGAAAAATCTGCTCAATTGTTTTCAGGTCAGAGCTTTTAATTAATTTCTTGGCTGGTGTAGTTGTACGTTAGCCGTTGCTAGCGTTAGCTTCACAGGAAGAAGAAACACCACGCTGCAAAGTTTTGTCTTCCTAGTGATGCTCAAAACTGAGGGAGAAAAAGCACTTAAAGCCTGGACAGTGAAATCATGCATCAGCCTGATTCAACCACCAGAAAGAATTGTGTAAAAGCTCCTCCGGTGGGCTGAAAGGTGACGTCTTTCCAGAGGTTGCTGAACTTCTGTTGGAAGTGCGTTTGAATGCCATTGTGGCATTCAGCACTTGCCACCAGGTCTCGAGTCGTGTTGGGTTTAATGGTTGGCCCTGCAGGATTTGCAGGGCTTATGACCTGTGGAGGGAGCAGGAGGGAAGATATGACTCCTCTGTTCCTTCACTGCAGGAAGTAAACAACTGGTGAGGGTGTGATGGTGCAGCAGTGGAAGCTCTTCTCCGTCATTTTGTCTGCGTGAAAAACCCAGATTTCATTTTCACCTGTAAAAGTGCTTTTTCCAACTTATAGATGATGCCGTGCACGCGATCCGGAAGTGATAGCAAATGCTAGCAATGCTTTTAAAAGCATTTGAAAACTGTTTTAAAAGTATCTTAAAGTGACAAAGGTCTCCTTTTCGTTGTCTTTGGCGCCACCTGTGGCGATTAGCGGTAAATGCAGATGTGTGTTTTTGAATCTCACTTCCCAAAGATTGAGATAATATTGCCTTTTTGCAGCGTCTCCTCATACAACGGTTGGTATTTTAGCCCATTACATGAATACGGTCTTTTCAAAATAAAGTTCCATCTTTACGGGAACGTCAGTCAGGTTCAGGAAAAGTTCGGGCTTTTGGGTTCAACTTAGTGGAAGTGTTAATCAAGTACGGAAGTCACGTTCAGCCTTGACAAAACTTTTATTTAAACAGAAATGGTGGCGCGTTGAACAACCTGTTGTGTTACGTGCAATTAAATACTGTGTCTGACTTCGTAAAACTGCAAATGCAAGAGAGCTTTCATCAGCGGGCCGTAGACTCCAATCACCAATGTGTCGCCTCATTCTGCGATGGATAATGAGATAAGTCGTTAATGTGTTGCTCCACATGGGCCAGGTAATGCAAATCACCTGCAGAGTCACGTATCGAGTGGAAACGTTTGAGCTCATCAGATGTGACAATTAGCTGTTTTTCTTTGGGGTTTGAACTGTTTCTCTAATGACAAATATGAATCATGAATCCTCCGAATGTCTGTCCTGCAGTAATTAACCAGCTCGTCAGAATGACACTTAAAACAAACTGTTTGCGGACCCTAAAAATCAGACCGGGTTTGAACCCCCGGGATCAACACAGAGGGGGATGGGTGTTACTCGACTGAATGTCTGAAGGTCTAACCGACTAACAGCTCAGTCTTTCAAAGTCTTTCTTTCTGTCTTTCAAAATCTAAAACCAGAGCTGGTGATTGTTGGAACAGTGGAAAGACGAACCAAAGCGTTTTTTTCTTTAGTTTTATTCAGTTTGAAGTGTTTCGATGGTCAGCTCGGTCACATCTCAGTTTCTGTCAATGGAGTCCGGTGGCTTTGAGGAGAGCAAATATCTGCTGTTTCTTTTCACATCTAACTCTGTGAACTAAGGGTTAATCTCGAACAAACCAGTGTGAAAAGACTAACCGAGATGGTTTTATTGAGTTTTATTTTGTTTCTGTTGAGTTTGAATTCATTTTGTTTTACAATGAGCAGCGCGGTAAAATCACCGTTTCTGTCAATGGAGTCCGGTGGCTTTGAGGAGAGGAAACAACGTCGGTTTCTTCTCAAATCTAACTCTCTGAATTAAGGTTTCATTTTGACCAAACTACAGTGGGAAGACAAAACGCTTCTGTTGAGTCTGTGGAGTTTGAATAACGTGCGTCTTTCGACAGTCATTGAGGTGAAACGACTGTTTATGGAGTCGTGTAGCTTTAAGCAGAGCTTTTTACATCTTGGTGAATTAGGTGTTCATTTTGACCAAACCAGAGTTGGTGATTGTTGGAACAGGGGAAAGACGAACAAAGATGATGTAGACGAGTTTCATTTTGTCTTTGTCGCGATTGAATGAAGTGTGTTTTTCACAATGATCGGCGAGGTGCAATTATCGTTTCTGTCAACGGAGCTTTGAGGAGAGCATATTAATTGTATGTTAATAATTTTTAATAATCGTTCAAATCCCTGCTGATTTTATTTATTATTCATTCACTTAAGCACCGGAAAAGGGGCGAAAATGAGTGTGTCCACCCGGGGGACGGACGTGTTCCCATAATTGGCGATAAATACCTGTGACCAGAGTCATCTGTCCTGGAATGAATGCAGATTGTTACCTTTCACACTGAAGACACATGCCAGATGTTTGTGGGGTTTTTTGTCCATAGAAACAGCAATAACAACATCCCTTTTCCTCCTGTTGTATACGTGTGTCACCCAGAAGAAGCTGCTGTATCAGAATGTGGGAGAAGCAGACTGTCAGAGAGTCTCTCGTATTTTGTAGTAAAGACTGCAAAGCAAGCCGGCGTAAATCCCACAGATTTGTTCAGAGCCTCTGAGTCACTCAGAGGAGTTTTCAGATCAGACGCCTCGGAGGGGGAAACATTTCAGCAAGGAAAAGAAACGTAGGACCAGATTACCAGACGATGATTCAAAGAAACAAAAGCAAAAATCGTGAAAAATGTGTAAACCAGCTTTACAATGTTTAGTTAAAAAGAACTGAATGTTTCAGAGCGGAGACTCCACAAGTTGTTCGCTCTGTTTTTACCCACATTAAACTTTGGCGTAGGTCGACGTCCATCCGAGAGAGGAACGTGAAATCAAACCTCATCTTTTGGGCTCTTTTGTCCCTTCGGTCCATCGCCGAAGAAGGAAAAAAGAGGACAAAAAACAAACAACAATTCAAGGCCTTCAGAGGTATTTACTCTGAATCCAGTCAGCGTGAGCTCTTACCTCTTCAGTTTGCACCGGGAGGTTTAGTTTTAAATGCATTTCATTTAAGGTAGATCAGTGGTTCTCAACTGGTGGGTCGCGACCCAAAAGTGGGTCGCGACCCAAAAGTGGGTCGCGGACCCGTTTTCAGTGGGTCGCGGGCCTTTGCCTGACAAAAAAAAAGAAGAAATTGTGATTTTATTTTGAAGGGCATTTTTTATGCAGCGGAATTATTCCAGCATTTACGGCACTTGTTCTGCGGTGCAGGAAAAACACTGACCAATGCGTTGTGAATCAATTTCCTGACTTGAGTGAGATGTACACACACCGTGACACACGAGGAGAGACGAGGATACAGAGAGAGAGCAGGACTGTTGAAGTGAGAGATGTGAAAGTCAAATCATACGACGATCTCCAAAAGAGAGAAATATCCAGAGAGACCAGAGTCATTAGACTCTGACTGGACAGACTCATCGAGGTGAATTCTTCCAACACTACTTTCTCTTTTTAGAAGATGAGAAAAATATAATATCGTGGCTTTTTCACTTCACCCTGAATGAACTGAGTTTAAAGCTGCAGGACAATTCAGTGAACATAATTTATCTGAAATGAATTGTGTTACGTAATTTATACTTTAATCCAGCCGTTATTTTACTTGAAATGAGAAGAACATTTATTCATGTATTTCTATGTATTATTTATAATCCATCCAGTTAAATTTGAAGAATGAGAATATTTGTTAAAATATAATTGATGTACTTTCTTTATTTGATTTGAGAGTTTACTACACAGAGACGTTACTAGACTTCTTGAATATGATATACCCAAATTATATATATATATATATATAATTTATATATTCAAATGATATATATATATATATATAATTTATATATTCAAATTATATATATATATATATATAATTTATATATTCAAATGATATATATATATATATATATATAATTTATATATTCAAATTATATATATATATATATATATATATATAATCTATATATTCAAATTATATATATATATATATAATTTATATATTCAAATTATATATATATATATATATAATTTATATATTCAAATTATATATATATATATATAATTTATATATTCAAATTATATATATATATATATATATATATACTTTATATATTCAAATTATATATATATATATATAATTTATATATTCAAATTATATATATATATATATATATATATAATTTATATATTCAAATTATATATATATATATATATAATTTATATATTCAAATGATATATATATAATTTATATATTCAAATTATATATATATATATATAATTTATATATTCAAATTATATATATATATATATATATAATTTATATATTCAAATTATATATATATATGTAATTTGGGTCGTGGGTCCCAGCTTGTCATTAAGGGGTGATGGTGGGTCCCGCAGCCAGACCAGTTGAGAACCACTGAGGTAGAGGACAGTAAAGAACACATGTGTTTCAGAAGCAGAGGAAGAGAAGCGACATTGTAAAGAAAAGAAAACAGGAGTCACACCTGGAAGGCTGAGAGAGATTTATGTTCAGGTGAGTAAGACAGAAAGTTGCTCCGGGGGGGACAAAAAGTCAGAGAGACACTTTGAAAGATGTGACATTTCATCTCCAGAAATTGAGGTCTAAAAGGAGGCCTCTGCACATTGTGCTTTTGTAGAGAGAAGAGGTGCAGACGGAGGGAAAGAAAATCACATTCTGAGAGGGAAGTATCGAGAAAATGTGAGCAGAGTCGAGAGAAGATTTGATTTTAGGAAAATGAAAAGAAACCTTCAAACATGTATATTCAATCAGATCCAACAGGGACGACGTCGGAGCAGAGAGTCTGAGCTGCTTCTTTTGAATCAAGTGGAAGAGTGTGTGTAAAACATTGTGGATCCTCAGCTGGAGACCAGCGCGCTCGGTTCACCAGGTTCATTCAGTAACTCTGAAAACGTGGCAGCGTCCGAAGCCTCTGGTGCCCCCGCGGCGATAAAACCCGAACCCACTTTGTAGTCTGAGCTGCAAAGGCGATTGTGCAACTTGGGGGAAAAAAGCTCACATTTGGGGGGCTTCCAACATAGCAGAGGATCTGCAGTTTGTCTGTTAGACATTTGAGTAATCACATCTGGAGCTGTCATGGAGGTCCTGTGCAGAATATTTCTTGTATGGATAAATGTTTCAGAGAAACAGACCGACAGTAGAGTCAGTAGAGTTTGTTTCATGTTGAGCGCTTCTACGACTCCTCTGGTTGTATAGAAGTCTATGATAAAGTGACTCTACTTCTCTCTTGATTTATTACCTCAGTAAACATTGTAAACATGAGTTTATGGTCTCAATCTCTAGTTTCAAGTCTTCTTCAATACAGCATGATGTTCATTTAGTACATTATGGTCCATTTAGAGTCACACAGACCATAAAGCAGGGGATGCTTTAGGGCGGGGCTACACGGCTGATTGACAAGGTGTACAACGTCACTCCTCAGTCCAAATATGGTCACTTCCTTTCACTGAAGATAGAAAGCATATTGGTGCAAACAGACTTTAACGGAGTTAAATGTTTTGGATGAAATATCACAATTTCAAGCTTCACTTTAGTTCCGGTCATCACACATGATGTGTTCAAGAACCGTCGGAAAGATGGAAATCTGTCGACAGTGACGGTTGTTACAGCTTCTGGTTGTGATGAACGCTGTAGTTTTGGCGTTTGTTTAAAGAAAGCATGCTTTTTAATCCCGCCGGCGGGTTTTGTGGTTCTGAAAGTTTTAAGATGAAGCTTTATTGGTCAGAAAATCAGGCAGAAACAAGAACAGAAAATAAGTGTAATTAACAACATAGAAACTATAGAAGAGCAATTAGACCCAGCAGACAATACAAAACAGTATCCAAAGAAGTTGTGTATTAAAGATGCTGTTTGAGGATCAGGAACCGGAGGAAACACTCTGCCTGATTCATATCACTTGTTGGAGCTTTAAATCAGTGTAAATGTTGCAGCGCTTCCTAAAAACCAAAACCGTGTTGGAAATATTCATTTTCTACGTGTGCATCTCTGAACCCGTCAGCAACTTTTTTTTTTTTTTGTTCACCATTTCCTGCTTTCATGTAAGATCTCTCCCACTGCAGCGCCAAATCACAGCACAGGAAAAAAACCTGCCCAACCAAAAGCCAAAAATCCACCAGCACTTGGCTGCCGTCCAGTCCGATTTTTCAGCGCTTTTGCTGGGCCACAGCCAGCCTCACGGTGCCGGTGCCAGCCCCACTGGGTGCTCGGGAAAAGGTTTGTTTTCACAGGCCTTCTGCTTCGTTGAATGGTCTCTGTGAAGCTCAAGGGGTGGAGCACCGCGCTAACACTGCCGGGGTTGACGGGGTGCAGTTCGGCACGTGGGTCATCGCCGCTAAAAATATGTGCATCGGAAAAAGGTGCCACGAAGCACCTCGATTGAAAGAATCCACCGAGCGGAACAGTGTTTTTTGGGGGGTTGCAGATTCGGCTCTGCACCTGATCATTTGGTGGTTGTTTTTCTCTTCTTACTCACATCGAGGCTTCGTTTTCACGACCCTCGGGCGTCTGAAACGTGATTAAAAAGCCTACGGTATCATTTGAAGAATGAATGGGCATCAAGAGGAGACGATGCTGCTGTTTTCCTCTCCTCTCTGCAGATATGTGGCTTCATCACCACTGAGACACTTCACAGGCTGCATGGCTGCACCGTGTTGATTATGATTGTGAGCTACATTATTAGTCTTAATTAATGCGATGAATCAAAAGGATTTTCAGCTGCGAAGCAGATCTAAATGTTTGAATGTTTCTGTGGAACAAACAAAGACTGCATGATTAGCGTGATGCCCTAATGTTGTGTCACTCTCGCTGATCGTACTGTTGTTGATAAAATGGCCATCTGTTCCCTCCAAATGCTGCTGCTGGAGTCTTGAAAGCGGCGGCGTTGATGCAGGAAGCGGTGATCTGAAAACAGCGGGGTGAGTGTGAGGAGCCGTGCAGGTACAGTGTGAGGGGCTGGTGGGATCTCCACAACCGCTGGTGGAGGTATCGACTACGTGGGAGAGAATGACTCACCCTAAAAACACACACACACACACACACACACACACACACCTGTGGAGGAGGTGTGTGTGTGTGTGTGTGGGCAGTCAGTGTGGCCGGGCAGATTGCTGCTCGCCTCTCTCGCTGAGCTGCAGAATTAAACCGAAGCCTCGCTGCTGCTGTTGAACTTCACCACCACAACACTCCATTTCTTTTTCTTTGTGTGTGTGTGTATGTGTGTGTGTGTGTGTGTGTGTGTTTCCCATCAGCACACCTGCGATTCTAGCTGGAGACATTTAACTTGGTGATTCACTTGTTTTGCTCGATGGTTGTGTGTGATTCCTCGGAGGTCTGGGGTGTTTCGTGATTTTTTACTTTTTAGGTTATGTTTCTCTCTCTCCCCTCAGCTGTGAAATGTGCTTGTGGGTGTTCTGAGTTGAGAAATGTGTCACCGGAAATCTGCGCTCGGATCCACAACCTCTCTGCTCTGTCTGGATGTTGGATTTCTAGAAATGCTGGCAGCGGTTTTCATCGAGTGTGAGTGAGTTATTTGGTCGAAATGTAACACGCCTCGGCACAGTGTGAAGGCCTTTACACACCGCGAGTGTGATGAATGTACGACAATATTTCACATCACAACTATTCATACTGTACAGTTGCAACACTGTCTCAATACAAAGACAGAACTTTCACCCAGGAGACCGCTGTTTGTGTCCCGTGTGAAACCAACGCTTGTTACGTAAGAAAGTCAGCTAAGGGCGGTTCTTATTGACAGTTGTTTCTTGTTGACGCAAGTTACGTTATTACGTTGTGTTACGTTGCGTTGGTACGGTTGTTTTGTTTAACGGTTGTTGCTTTACATTGTTGCGTTTGTTACGTTGTTATGTTACATTGTTACGTTGTTACATTACAATGTTGCATTACATTGTTATGTTACATTGTCAAATTACATTGTTATGGTTGTTATGGTTGTTACCTTGTTACGTTACCTTGTTATGTTACCTTGTCACGTTACCTTATCACGTTACCTTGTCACGTTACCTTGTTACGTTACCTTGTTACGTTACCTTGTTACGTTACCTTGTTACGTTACCTTGTTACGTTACCTTGTTACGTTACCTTGTTACGTTACCTTGTTACGTTACCTTGTTACGTTACCTTGTTACGTTACCTTGTTACGTTACCTTGTTACGTTACCTTGTTACGTTACCTTGTTACGTTTGTTACCTTGTTACGTTTGTTACCTTGTTACGTTACCTTGTCACGTTACCTTGTCGCGTTACCTTGTCGCGTTACCTTGTCGCGTTACCTTGTCGCGTTACCTTGTCGCGTTACCTTGTCGCGTTACCTTGTCGCGTTACCTTGTCGCGTTACCTTGTCGCGTTACCTTGTCGCGTTACTTTGTCGCGTTACCTTGTCGCGTTACCTTGTCGCGTTACCTTGTCGCGTTACCTTGTCGCGTTACCTTGTCGCGTTACCTTGTCGCGTTACCTTGTCGCGTTACCTTGTCGCGTTACCTTGTCGCGTTACCTTGTCGCGTTACCTTGTCACGTTACCGTGTCACGTTACCTTGTCA
This sequence comes from Ophthalmolycus amberensis, assembly GCA_024529925.1. Classification (NCBI taxonomy): domain Eukaryota; kingdom Metazoa; phylum Chordata; class Actinopteri; order Perciformes; family Zoarcidae; genus Ophthalmolycus; species Ophthalmolycus amberensis. The sequence goes on along the minus strand of JAFEUB010000322.1, from coordinate 68,088 downwards.
CGTTACCTTGTCACGTTACCTTGTCACGTTACCTTGTCACGTTACCTTGTCACGTTACCTTGTCACGTTTGTTACCTTGTTACGTTTGTCACGTTACCTTGTCACGTTACCGTGTCACGTTACCGTGTCACGTTACCTTGTCACGTTACCTTGTCACGTTACCTTGTCACGTTACCTTGTCACGTTACCTTGTCACATTACCTTGTCACGTTACCTTGTTACGTTGCCTTGTTACATTTGTTACCTTGTTACCTTGTCACGTTACCTTGTCGCGTTACCTTGTCGCGTTACCTTGTCGCGTTACCTTGTCGCGTTACCGTGTCGCGTTACCGTGTCGCGTTACCGTGTCGCGTTACCTTGTCGCGTTACCGTGTCGCGTTACCGGCGTTACCTTGTCGCGTTACCTTGTCGCGTTACCTTGTCGCGTTACCTTGTCGCGTTACCTTGTCGCGTTACCGTGTCGCGTTACCGTGTCGCGTTACCTTGTCGCGTTACCGTGACGCGTTACCTTGTCGCGTTACCTTGTCGCGTTACCTTGTCGCGTTACCTTGTCACGTTACCTTGTCGTTACGTTGTCGTTACCTTGTTACGTTTGTTACCTTGTTACGTTTGTTACCTTGTTACGTTTGTTACGTTACCTTGTTACGTTTGTTACGTTACCTTGTCACGTTACCGTGTCACGTTACCTTGTCACGTTACCTTGTCACGTTACCTTGTCACGTTACCTTGTTACGTTATTATTTGTTTAATCTTAACCAAGTAGTTTTTGTTGCCTGAACATTACTAAATGATTCACAATGTTACCACGTGGCCTTGCAGGTTTCTGCCAGCGGGGTACGAGGCTGATATGAAACATATTTAAGAAACGTATTGTTGGTTGAGGAAACCGTGCTGTGCTGAAACGTAAAATGCCCCAAAAACATTGTGGCGACTGGGTTATGTCCTCACATCTTTCCTTCTCCTTGTTGGAAACATGCATAACAATTGACTTCAGAGTTCTGTGTTTTAACACCAACTATTTCTGAAAGCATAATTTCATCAAACGAACCAGACTAAAATGAACTCTTCATAAAGCTAAAGTTATCAGCCCCAGTAATGAAACTCTCCTGACTTTGCTGTAGTTTCTTAGTTGAAGACTGTAATAATCTGCTGGGCTTCAATCTTTCATCAACTTGAGGCCTCTGAAGGTTTAAAGTGGCTTCTTGTGGGCCTCTCTCTGGCTCAAAGACTCTCAGGAACCCCTTCCATGGAAGAGATAGAGGTCAGGATTTAAGCCGCACTCCTCTTCCAGACACAGTTTTTGGATTTTTAACACCGGCCCCCCTCCGATCGGCGAAAGTAGCTCAGTAACACTGGAGTTTATCCAGCACCGCGTGAATGAGGCCACGAGGAAGTCAAGTGTTTTTCAGAGTAATGAGTGTTAGACTTGTTTTATTCCGGAAGGTACCCACCAACGCATTTGTTCAATTTTGTTAAGTGCCACTCAAGAGATATTCCTAAAATTCTCAAATTGATTTTTCTATCGGGGGGAGGGGAGGGTTAGGAAGGTGCAGATTTTACATGTTTTTAAGAGCTAAAGTAATCGCAGAGATGGAGATTTTAAAGGTAACTAATCCAATTACAGTTGAAGAAAATGTGGTTTCAGTTCAAAATGGAGATGGGAAACAAGCTAATTGCGGCAGAAGAAAGCACCCAGATGACCCACGCTTAAACCGTCTGATAATGATCAACAACTTATTCAATCTTTAGATGCATTTGTCAGAAATCACTTCAGCCTGAGATTTGGTTTGAAGTTGGTAAGAAAATTGGCAGATGATTTTAGAAATGAGGAGTAAAGTTTGGGAGGGAGACTTCAAGAACGAGGTTCGGTTTTTAGTGTTTGCCTTTTATATTTCTACAAGTCTTTTTATTGTGCTTTCAAAAGTAATGGCAGTATAATAAAAAGGAAGATCCCTCTACATGAAGATCAGTTTACTCCGTCAACTCATCCTGCAAAGACACTTCAATACCTCGAGCACAAAGTCTGCCTTATATACTGGGTGTGCCTAAGATGCAAGACTTTGAGTTTAACAGAAGATGCAATGGAGTTGCATTATGGGAAAATTAGGATTCAATGGCGTTTGACCAATATCAGGGACTAAAAGTGGTGATATAACTAGAAATACGTCTGTTGGGGTCCACAGTCGAGACGTGAAACAAAATGTAAAACTAAAATGTATAAACACAAGTATAGATGTTAATATTTAGTAGGAAGGTGACAGGAAATGCAAAATGACTTTGGTGCCAAGCTGGACTCAAACATGGCGACTGTCTGATTTATTGTCTTCTCTAAGTTATTATTGTTTTAACTCAAATAAGTTGCAGAGAAAATAGAAGTACTCTTTCTTTCAGGCTGCAAAAAAGTCCCAAAAAGATTCCACTTGGTTCTAAGCCGTTCTGTCTTTTACATTTCATAATGTATTATGTACACCCACATGTCAGTGTGGATCACATTTGAAAGCGGTGTGCAGATTTTAGAAAAAGGACAAATATAGAAATGTTAACTGAGGACTTACTGAAAGAAGGAGCCGCTGCTGTGGTAACTGGTTTATGAATAACAACAGATTTGAATGTGTCTCAGGTGTTTTCGCTGAGTGTCACAGAGCTGAGATCATATTTCTGCTGTTCAGAGGTGGTGCGCCGCGATACTTCACCGATATCAAACACTACTCCCAGTGCAGGCCAATTGGAGATAGACTGCTGGGAAATTTTCGAAAATTACTATTCCAAATTTACAAGGTGGAGCGCTGCCACTGTTAGACAGTTTAGGGAGAGCCGCGGTGCGTAAAGCGTTTTAGTTCGTCTCCTGCTGTGATGCAATCTGTTACGAGCATCAGTCAAATCACCCTCTCAGTCAGAGGATGAGAAAACACAGCCGTCAGCCAAGTCGGTAAACTCGGTAAACATTATGGAGGGTTCTCCCGACCTGCGTCTACGCTGCAGCATTCAGGGAATATCCAACACACGCAGAGCTCCGAGAAGTCGAGATATGAAATATGAATACGGCCTTTTTTAAATATGGCCATCATTTTTCACCATGTAATTGGAGTTTTTTTTCTTCTTCTCTTTATGTTGACTTTGATTAATCCGGAACAGTAAGAAGCACAATCTGCTTCCTGTGCTGCTTTGCCGAACACAGACAAATATTTAATTTCCTGGTTGTTCTTTTTTTTGTTTTTTGTTATTCTGCATATTTATGGTTTCACTGCTTTCATAATAACTGCAGGAGAAAGTTCAGAGACTTGGGGAATCTATAACGAGGAGAACCGAAGCTGCTCTGGAAGCTCGCGGTGGAATAATATTAACACCAGTGACACATTCGACTGGGCGGTTATCTGATCCCATTGGCTCCGCCACAAGATAAAGTAGTTCCTTTCCACATTTATTTTTTGTTCTTCAGCTCCCGATGACTCGTTACAGTTCCACTTTGGAGGATTTGGAAGTTGACTGTGACGATTAGCTGTAGTTTGAAGTAGGGATGCTAATTCAGATTTCTTTTTTTTGACCGATAGCCGACAAGATTAGTGCTGATGATGAGCCGCCAAGTTGCAAATGATATCCGGTGCACAAACATGTTCAATCATAATTTTCTTTAGACGCCAAACAGAAAACTAACCTTTAATGTGGACCAACTTCTCACTTTAGGTGTTAAGTGGCTCCTCTGAGATTTCAGCTGTTTGATGATGGATGGATGGATTGGTGGATGATGGATGTAGATGGATGGATGATGGTTGGATGATGGTTGGATGGATTGGTGGATGATGGATGGATGGATGGATTGGTGGAGGATGGATGGATGGATGGATTGGTGGATGATGGATGTAGATGGATGGATGATGGTTGGATGATGGTTGGATGGATTGGTGGATGGGGGAAAATATACTAAATCATAGCACGTCTGCACATTTCATCCTCTCATCTGTTGGTTTGTGCAGATTTCTGCCTCTGTGTTGCAGTAGCGTCCAAAGAGTCTGTTTTAGAGCCGTTGCCGTTCATTTGGGGTGTTTTTTGCAACCTGAGCATGTGACCGGAGATGAGGAATGAGGATGGAGAAGAGGTCGAGGGTGTCGAGGATGGAAGGAGAGATGGGAGGAAGAAAGGGGGGATGGGAGGAGCAGAGAGACTCTCTGATGTAAACTGAACGCTTCAGCAATCCATTTGTTCTGCAGGATTTCCAAACAATTCCCCGATGACGGAGGTGGTGTAACAGAGAGAAAGAGACAAAAAAACGGCAATGCAGCCATAAAATCTGTGTCGTATCAGAGCAGCGGAACCTGATTCTTCTTGTAGGTATTCTTACGTCTGCTGTTTCCCTTCTGATCCCCGTTAAACACAAGTTACATGTGTATTATCTTCTGTTGTATAATCGTGTGAAGAATCGGTCGACACTGAGCTCGACCCCCCTCTTGGTTTTCCTCTCGGAGCAGGAAACAAATATCAAGCAACTTGGACCGTTGCTCCATCTGTACAACATTATCCGTGTTCATTGCCTCTTTGTTCGTCTGTCTATTCTGCATTAGTGCTGCATGAGCTCTCCACAGATATCCACCACCTCAAGGGTCGAACACAACAGAAAACAGTCGGACCTGGTTCCAGTATTTAGTGTGTCTGCCCGTAGGAGAAATCCACTGTTACGCAACTGTTGGCAGCGGGCTTCACATGTTCGGGTCCTGTTTAGCCGTTAGACGCATGTTTGTTCTTGTTGTGGATAATCGGCTATTGATGTGAAGGTCTGGGTATCGAACCCAAGGGGTTTGTAGCTAAAGGTTGGCTTTCTTATTCTACCATCACATAGTTCAAAATGTACATCTAATTTTTGTAATTTTTCTTTTGTACAAGTGCCTTGTTTGATTTTTTTAGATGTCGGAACTTTGGCTTCTTTTGTCAAATGAAAGTTGTAGAAACGTCTTCATCGTCATTTCTCAACGGAATTTCTTGCAGAAACTCACTGAAGCCCAATTGATGTGATGTCATGTCCAGATCAGATTAATTATTGGCAGTAAACCATTTCAGCAATCTGAAACAATAAAGACTTATAATCAATGACTATGTTTACATGGACTCTCGTATTCCACTATCATTCTGAATGTGACAATATTCCAAATTTGACATGGTTCATGTAAACATATTCTGTTGGGATTCTGAATTAGGCCTTATTCTGAATGGAGCATTTCATGATTAAAACGTGATATGCTGATGTTATTCTGGCTTTAGGAGCATTCTTTGGACATGAATACATTAAGAATATGAGTCTCAATAGTTCCTTCATTGGGTGAAGATGAATACATTAAGAATATGAGTCTCAATAGTTCCTTCATTGGGTGAAGATGAGGAGCTCGGACATCCGGATGGAGCTCGGAGTACGGCCGCTGCTCCTTCCTGTCGAAAAGGGTCAGGATCCTCCTGGACGCCGTCCAACTGGTAAGAAGCCCCGAGTTAGACCCAGAACACACTGGAGAGATTATCCATCTCGTCTGGCCTGAGAACGCCTCGGGGATCCCCCAGGAAGAGCTGGAAAACGCTGCTGGGGAGAGGGATGTATGTGGATGCTCAACCTTTACACCTAAATCATATTAGACCTTAAATCCGGTTCATTATTGTGCAGCTTCCCTGAAGCCGGCTGCAGGGATTTACTCCCATTCAGACTCCAGAGCAATAGAGTTGTTGGGTGATCAGGTCTTGCTCACAGTCGGCGTCCCAGTTCATCCCAAAAGCTGTTGGATTGGGTTGAGGTCAAGTTTTTTCCACAGCAAACTGGGAAAAAGCATTCCTTCACTGGTGCTCAGGGTCAGAGTTGGACACTGCGGTCTGAAGTATCAGTGCGCGGTGTGACAGGATGATTTCCCTTCGTTTCAACCTGAAAAAAGATGGCGGGGATCTTTGAAACTCATTGAACAAAGCTGTCGAGTGTTCTCGAGTTATCTGGGAAACTCCGGTCCCTTCTCCAGGAACTCTGAGGTCGAGTTTAAAAGGTTGGCTGGTTGATGAAATGCTTCCCTCGAGTAACGACAGTTTATGCACTCGTCACCGCTCGTGCCACCGAACCCCTGACACGCGATAAACACCACGAACCGATGTTTCCTTCCCAGCGTCAGAGAACTGTATCAACGATTTTTTGCGTGCCACCAGATTCTCCTTCTTCTTGGCCTGAAAGCAGCGGCCAAGCAGAGAGTGGGAGTCGCACCGGGTCGACATCTGCACGGCATTACACTTGTTATAATCCTCCGAGAGGCCAGAGAGCATTTTCTTTGGAGCAACATCTTGATTCTCTCCCGAGGTAATTCTTCCCCGGGGGGTCGTGAGGAGTTACGGCGGAGCGGCGGTGCACGTACAGAACTTTAATATCTCGGTTCCCTCCTGGGGTCGGACGGTTGGGTTCGAGCAGACGAGGTTAGCGGCGATTGAACGGACAATCTCCATCATATGAGACGTTGAACCCACTGACTCATTTCTGATATTTACCACAGAGCGAATATATACACAACCACACACAGCATGTCAATGAGGACAACAGCGCGGCGGTACAGGGCCTCCGAGCACATCTGTGCAGCATTAGCTTGTTTTCTGCTCGTCTCTGTCCGAGGCCAGTGTGTGTGTGTGTGTGCGTGTGTGTGTGTGTGTGTGTATGTGTGTGTGTTGGACTTTTGTTTGATGCCGTCTGAGGACTTAACAGGATGTTAGATGACAAGAAGTTACACCGACACACAGTGGTCTCTCTGTCTGCTTCTTCCAACGGTTCGTGTTTGTTTATGGCAACAAGAGATTAAGACCCATCTGGTGTTCGTGTGTGTGTGTGCGTGTGTGTGTGTGTGTGTTTGTGGGTGGGTGGGTAGTAGGTTTGGTTTGGTTTGGTCGGGTAGGAGGGGGGTGCAGAGAGAAGAAGAAAAAGAAGAAGAAAATTGGCGAATGAGTGTTTTTCCAGCTTCATGTGTGTGTAAACGAGAGAAAGATACACCAAGAAGATGGATAACGAGGCAAAAGCTGCGTGTGTGTGTGTGTGTGTGTAGGATGTGTTGCAGATTAAGCATTGTGAGCAGTGGCGGCTGGTCAATAGAGGGCCATGGGGCATGGCCCCACCATGAGCCACACAAAAAAAAAGAAAAAAAAAAAAAAAAATTATAATAATCATAAATTATACAAATTGTCAATATTTGTGTTTTTGAACTGTGGAATGTACCCAGTAATGTGTGTAAAATATGATATCTGCGCAAAATATATGCTTTTCCTGCTCGTCCTCTCCGCCTGTGTGCTCTCTGCTCGTGCTCTCCGCCTGTGTGCTCTCTGCTCGTGCTCTCCGTCTGTGTGCTCTCTGCTCGTGCTCTCAGCCTGTGTGCTCTCTGCTCGTGCTCTCAGCCTGTGTGCTCTCTGCTCGTGCTCTCAGCCTGTGTGCTCTCTGCTCGTCCTCTCCACCTGTGTGCTCTCTGCTCGTGCTCTCTGCCTGTGTGCTCTCTGCTCGTGCTCTCAGCCTGTGTGCTCTCTGCTCGTGCTCTCAGCCTGTGTGCTCTCAGCCTGTGTGCTCTCAGCCTGTGTGCTCTCTGCTCGTGCTCTCTGTCTGTGTGCTCTCTGCTCGTGCTCTCAGCCTGTGTGCTCTCTGCTCGTGCTCTCAGCCTGTGTGCTCTCAGCCTGTGTGCTCTCTGCTCGTGCTCTCCGCCTGTGTGCTCTCTGCTCGTGCTCTCCGCCTGTGTGCTCTCTGCTCGTGCTCTCAGCCTGTGTGCTCTCTGCTCGTGCTCTCTGCCTGTGTGCTCTCTGCTCGTGCTCTCTGCCTGTGTGCTCTCTGCTCGTGCTCTCTGCTCGTGCTCTCTGCCTGTGTGCTCTCTGCTCGTGCTCTCTGCCTGTGTGCTCTCTGCTCGTGCTCTCTGTCTGTGTGCACGACACTCTGAGAACGCGCAGCTTGGGGGGCTTGATCGTTTTGGCCCAAAAGAGACGGGTCTATGAAGCAGTTTAGCCAATTGCTGATTCAAGATATAAATGAGTGACATACAATTTAGCCAATCAGCGCCCTCAAATAGATTCAGCTTGGGGCCAGAACGATCAGGCCCCCCTCGCTGC
>JAFEUB010000322.1:47500-55000 GCA_024529925.1 Ophthalmolycus amberensis | reverse complement strand
CTGAGGAGACTGAGGTCTTTTGGGGTGCAGGGAGCACTCCTGAAGACCTTCTTCGACTCCGTGGTGGCATCAGCCATCTTCTATGGAGTGGTCTTCTGGAACAGCAGCATCGCGGCAGCTGACAGGAGGAGACTGGACAAACTGGTGAGGAAGGCCAGCAGCGTGCTGGGATGTCCACTGGATACTGTGGAGGTGGTGGGAGACAGGAGGATGATGGCGAAGCTCTCATCCCTGATGAGCCACGCTTCCCACCCCATGCAGGACACTCTGGCAGCTCTGCACAGCTCCTTCAGTCACCGGCTGATTCACCCCCGGTGTCTGAGGGAGAGGTACCGCAAGTCCTTTCTCCCCGCTGCTGTCAGGCTGCACAACAAACTGCTCTCGGTGGACAACTAACACTTGAACACTTGAACACGAACACTTTGCACACACTGAACACTTTGCACACTCTGAACACTTTGCACACTCTGAACACTTTGCACACTCTGAACACTTTGCACACTCTGAACACTTTGCACACTCTGAACACTTTGCACACTCTGAACACTTTGCACACTCTGAACACTTTGCACACTCTGAACACTTTGCACACTCTGAACACTTTGCACACTCTGAACACTTTGCACACTCTGAACACTTTGCACACACTGAACACTTTGCACACTCTGAACACTTTAATTCATTCACCTGGTGCAATATCTTATCTAATCCGTGCAATATCCAATACGTTTAAGTATTTACCTGATCCGCCTGTATATTCTGTATATTCTGTATATACTGGCATATTTATTTAGTATATCTAATACTCTTCTTACTGTCTTATTTTATTACTGTTCTACTGTTTACTGTTTAGTTTATTATATTACTTGATTTTTATCTTGATTTTTATTACTTGTGAGCAATGCTGCTGTAATCCTGTAATTTCCCCACTGAGGGACTAATAAAGGATTATCTTATCTTATCTTATCTTATCTTACACACACAGACACACACAGACACGCACACACAGACACACAGACAGACAGACACACACAGACACGCACACACACACAGACAGACACGCACACACACACACACACACAGACAGACAGACACACACAGACACGCACACACACACAGACAGACACGCACACACACACACACACACAGACACACACGCACACACGCACAGACACGCACACACACACAGACACACACAGACACACACACACACAGACACACACACAGACAGACACGCACACACACACACACAGACACACAGACAGACAGACACACACACACACACACACAGACACACACACACACACACGCACAGACACGCACACACACACAGACACACAGACACGCACACACAGACACACACACACACACACAGACACACACACAGACAGACACGCACACACACACACAGACACGCACACACACAGACACACAGACACACACACACAGACACACAGACACACACACACACAGACACGCACACACACAGACAGACACACACACACACAGACACACAGACACGCACACACACACAGACACACACAGACACACACACACACACACAGACAGACACGCACACACACACACAGACACACAGACAGACACGCACACACACACAAGCAGCCAATATAAAGCGGTGTATTGGTCGGCTCCACAGCGCCCTGACAACAGATACACAACAAGTACTCCTGCTGCGTGTATGAAGTTTTTGTACTGCTCAAGTACTACGACAGGAGATGCAATCACAGTACTGAAAGTTACTCCACAGTACCGAGTGCGTCGTGTTTTCACTGTATTGGTACAGAACTTAGAGACTCTTTTACAGCCGACGTCGTTAAAGATCTGCGTGCGTTTGTTGGCAGCAGAAGTGTGTTTTTGCCTCACAGACGAGTTCACGAGCTTCAAACGTTGGATTAAAGCGGTTAACGGCATCGTGATGTTGTTGCGTGTTCGGTTGTCAGAATGTCAAAGCAGCAGGTGTTTCAGTTTAACGAGTCACCGTGTTAACTGGTGACTTTTAGCCGAATTCGGCGGTAAATGGAAAATCTATTTGTTCAGATTAGTTTTTGCATTCAGCGTGTTTGGCGGCTCATGTTCTCGTGTAGCGTGACACGATGCTGCATCACGCTGGTCTCATCCAGCATTCCTGCTGTACCCACGAAAAATAATGCACCGTCATCCGTAGATATTATTCATGTCATCTTAAGCGAGGAAGTATAAAGACAGCAGAAAGGAGCCTGAAATAAGAATTCAACGTTGATTTATTTGTCACATAACTTCCGTATTTTAACCCAGACAACGATGTTTTCTCAGTCAGTACTTCACCATCTTCTCCTGCGTCTCCTCATTGTATTCGTAGTGAATCACACTGACTCACTGTATTGATACTGTAGTATTCTGACTATTGTATTACTGTGTACTGTTGATTCACTGCATTGATACTAAAGTGTTTCACTGAACACAAATAAACTGACTCATGACACATTCATTACACACCACCAAATGGCAGGCTTCCACACACACACACACACACACACACACACTTATATATATATATATTCAAGTTACTAACATTCACACACTCTCTGGGCAAAGATCTGCTGTAGGAGTGAGTCTCTCTGCAGGAGTCCCTGGCTCTGTCGGACACGTCCACATGTGTAACACCAGCTGGTCAACACACACACACACACACACACACACACACACACACACACACACACATCTCCCCTGCTGCTCTCACACACACACACCTCCTGCGAAGATTCTTTCCTTTTTGCATGTGTCATAGTACTCACACACACACATTGTCTTTCTCTTTCACACTTGTTTACACATTCGCTCACGCACCAACAGTACACTGAGTAGTACATTACAGTACTCCCTCTCTCTCCCACACACACACACACACACACACACACACACATGGTGCCAGTATGTGTGTGTATTTAAGTGTGTAGCTGCATGCCGTTGCATCACCCTGCACTCACATACACAATCTATAGACACACAGCTACACACACATTTAATTCATAATTGCATCATATTAAGAGGCTTCGTGCACGCACACACACACACACACACACACACACACTTACGCACAGATTGCGTCACAGTCTGGCAGTAAACATCCTGTATTGTTCTCTAAACTTCCATCAGCCAGCAGACCTGAGGAATGAAATGGACTAAAGCAGAAAGCTGCTCGTCAAGTCTCAACCAGTCCGTCAGATTGAAGGTTCAACCTGAAAGCCCGTCACTCAAACCCAAAACAGACGAAGAAGTCAAACCAGTCACCAACAACAAATACAGTCAGAAGAGCAAACATAGCAAACAGTCACGCTGACCTCAGCTGACCTCAGCTGACCTCAGCTGACCGCTGCCATGAATCGGAGGTTTAACCGGCAGAGTTGAGTCAGTTACACCTTAAAGTCAGTCAGTCTGACAAACACACGCAGAAACACAACTTTACAGAATGAGTTCGACGGAACCAGTCAGTCGAACATCCGTCGGTCAGATCTGGACCTCGGCCTCATTGGTGCGCTTCACCAGCAGGCCGAGCCGCTCGACCACAGCCTCCAGTGAATGAAAGCTTTGTCCACATGGAGAGAACTGTGTGTGTGTGTGTGTGTGTGTGTGTGTGTGAGACAAAGAAACAGAGAGAGAGAGAGTTTGGTGTTTCTCAGTGTGGAGCTTAAACAAGCAGTACAGGATGTGCAGCCAAACTATTCTCTCTGCTTGGCTGCAGCTTCTGTGTGTGTGTGTGTGTGTGTGTGTGTGTGTGTGTGTGTGTGTGTGTGTGTGTGTGTGTGTGTGTGTGTGTGTGTGTGTGTGTGTGTGTGTGGTGAGGAGATGGCTGATGGGATGTCACTTATTCTCTTTACTATCACATCACATCTAAGTATGAGGGACACACACACATACAGTTTATGATCGACAACACATGTACAGTGTGTCTACAGTCAACACACACACACACCTTAGAGGCTAACCCACACACACACACACACACACACCTTAGAGGCTAACCCACACACACACACACACACACACACCTTAGAGGCTAACCCACACACACACACACACACACACCTTAGAGGCTAACCCACACACACACACACACACACACACCTTAGAGGCTAACCCACACACACACACACACACACACACACCTTGGAGGCTAACCCACACACACACACACACACACACACCTTAGAGGCTAACCCACACACACACACACACACACACCTTAGAGGCTAACCCACACACACATACACACACATACACACACACACACACACACACACACACACACACACAGTTACCTGACCAGTCTCACCTGAAACACCTTCATGAGTGTTTAAAAGATATTTGAATACAACGTTTCTGTAAACTGGCCTCCTGTCTCCTCCAGCCCGGGGGTTTGATCCCCAGCACCGGCCCGGTGGGAAGCAGGTGAGGGATCCTGGTCCTCATCCAGGATTAGTCTCCAGGTTCCTGCGTGTCTGTATTTGTGGCATGACTTTGAAAACGTCGACATGTTGGACTTCTTCTCCTGCAGCTCTTCTGTAGCCGGCGTTGTGTTCGGGCAGCGCCTCTGTTTAGTACGAACGATATCTCGTTCACATCGACTCGGGAAGCTGCTGAAAACGTGTGAAAGAGAAGATTTGAAGCAACGAGAGTGTTTGTCTCAGTCGGACAGTCGCAGCTCTTCACAGGCGCTGATACATTCATCAGTCCAAGGTTCTTCAGCTGACTCATGGCAGGAATCTGGCTTCTCATTCATTCATGTTCTAAGTCCCCCAAAATCATCCTTCACTGCAGGAATCTCACCGATGCATTATATAATAATATCATTATACATTTTCACTCGGTGGTAAAACTGAATTGCTCAACAACAGACGTGTTCTGAGCTGTTTTATTCAGTTCAAAAAGTCACATTTCGTCCTTTTCTGTGCCAATTTGTGATTGATTGATTTTTATTCTTTCTGGTGAAGTCGTTTTCTTGAGTTGGAGGATGTTGAGCTTTCAGGGCCACCGTACTTTTGCATCGGGAGCTATGCCACTCGTGGAAAAACTGTGGTTGAGTTGCATTGTGGGTAATGTAGGCGCTAGGTTTTGACCACAGACTGTATATAAGAAGTGGACGTAACGTCACTCAGTGGTTTGTGGCCTCGAGTTTGCCGATTATGCAATTTTTTTTGCAACCAGTGAACAGGAAGTGACCATATCCGGACTGAGGAGGCGTGACGTAGAGACCTGTCAATCACAGTAGCCCCGCCCTAAAGCATCCCCTGCTTTATGGTCTGTGTGACTCTAAATGGACCATAATGTACTAAATGAACATCATGCTGTATTGAAGAAGACTTGAAACTAGAGATTGAACCATAAACTCATGTTTACAATGTTTACTGAGGTAATAAATCAAGAGAGAAGTAGAGTCATTTTCTCATAGACTTCTATACAACCAGAGGAGTCGCCCCCTGGTGGACACTAGAGAGAATGCAGCTTTGGCTTCACTCAACAGAACTGGACGTTGCTTTCTGGTTTTGACAAAGAAGAAGAACGTGTGGAGTAAAAGTCGATATCTCTGGTTCTGCTGCGTCCATTTAGTTTCATTTGATGATGTCTTCATTTTGATGAATAATATACAGAAAACAATGTCTGCAGACACACACACACACTTTATTTATGATGTTTGTTTCTTTTTGAAGGTTTGTTGTGAACATTTTATTTCATTACAGTTATTCATTGATCCGTCTTTTTTTGGTTTTTCGGAGCAGTCCAGATTTTATTAATTTATTTTACCCGTCTGTGTGATGTTTGTGTGTGTGTGTGTGTGCGTGTGTGTGTGTGCGTGTGTGTGTGTGCGTGTGTGTGTGTGCGTGTGTGTGTGGGGGGGGAGTGTTTATCTCAACAGACAGCAGAAAGAGAAACTTGACATCTACCTGTCGAAGCCACCGCTTCACTCCGCACAGATATAACGGCAGAAGAAAGCGAGCGTGTCAGGCGTCAGGTTGGCGTGCGAGCGATGAAAAGGCCGCCGTTTGTCACCAGAAATTATTGATGTACAAACAAACAGACACCGCGGGGAGGACGCAGGAGTTTGGGAGGCTTTTGAAAAAAGGGAATCAAAGAGGAGGGAGGGAGGAGATTATTAGACAAAAGCAGGAGAGAAAAGCGATGGAAAGAAGAAGATGAGGAAGAGGAGAAAGTTAGTGAGAGGAGCAAAATGAGAAGGCAGCGAAGAGGGAGGAGAGGGGAGGAGGAGGAGGAGAGGAAGGGGGAGAAAGATCTCCTCTCTCTCCTTCTCTTTCTCTTGTTTTTCCTCCTCCCTCTCATCTCTCAGGTCATCCTCCCTTCCTTTCTTTTCTTTCTTTGTCACCCTCTTTTTTATCTTCTTACTTTACCCTCACTCCCTTTCCTTATCTTCTCTCCTTCTCTTATCTGCTCCCTCTTCTCCTTCCTCTCTGTTTCCTCCAGTTTTCCTCTCTACCTCACCCTCCCTTTGCTTCCTTCACTTCCTCCTCCTTCCTCTTTCTCCTCCATTTCCACCTTTTTCTTTTTTTCTCCTCCATATCTCCTCTTTCCTTTTTCATTCCTGTCACCTTTTCCTCCTCTTCCTCTCTTTCCTCCCCTGTATTTATCTTCCTCTTCCCCTCCTCCTCTATTCCTCATCCTCTTTCTCCTCCACTTCTATTCTTGCCATCTATTTTCTCTCCCTCCTCCCTCCTCCCTTCATTATCTCCTCTTCCACCTCCTTCGTCTTTTACTGCCATCTTTTTCTCCTTTTTTCACCATTTTCCAATCTTAACTTGTCATCTTCCCTCTTTCTTCCTCCCTCTCTCTCTCCTTCACTCCCTCCTCGTCCTCTTTTCCATCTTCCCCTCCTCATCTTTCCACCTCCTTGCTCGTGCCCTCTTTCATTACCTCCACCCTCCTCTTCCTCTCCTCTCCTCTCGCCTGTTGAATGAACGAACGAATAAAAAGGAAACAGACATGTTTGTGCTGCGACACAAACCTCCTCGTCTTTGCTTTTATTTCTATTTATTTTATTCCTCTTTTTATCCCTTTTTAATTTCCTCCCTTCTTTCTTTCATGCCTGTAGAAAAGGCACTCGGTGCCGTCGTTTTATTGAAAATGTCTATAATACGAATCCAAATACTCGTTTACATCTTGATATTAATTATTCTGCCTGAAAGCATCTGTAATAACCCTTAATCATAGTTCGTGTGCGTATTTAAAGGCTGTTTCTCTGATCGAACCGCTCGGAGCCGATATGTTGTTTCATTTCTCTTCATGTTACAAAACGGGATCATTTTCAAGCCTAAAAACTCGTTTAATTCATCGTTTCTTCAGCGTTTTCTTCTTGTTCAGGTGTGGTGAACCGTCACGGGACCCTGAACAAAGAACACCGATCTGATGATTATAATTAGCGTCTCGACAAACCCAGAGAGGCATCGACAGCGCGAGCAGATCAATAATCTATAATCATCGTATCTACAG
>JAFEUB010000322.1:17500-42500 GCA_024529925.1 Ophthalmolycus amberensis | reverse complement strand
TGAATAGAAATTTTCTGCCAGTTTAAAAGAAATGAACTGAACTAACGTTTAATGATATTTCTGAGCCAAATCAAGTCCTTTTCATCGGCATGAATGCTTTGCTTGTGCCCAAATTACAAATTAAATGGACAGTGCCCCTTTTTTTTTTTATAAAGCTCATTCAATGAATCTCCAATAACTTCTGGTATTCACAGAAGAAATTCAGATCTTTAAAAGAGTATTCATCGTCTACACAAAGACATGCACTCCCCTTAAAAAAGAAAAAAGATTTATTTCAAACGGAGATGTGAACTCACGGGGAGCTCGCCCGGCCTCGGCTGCATCCTCAGAAAAAACCCTGAAACGTTTGTAATGTAACGCCGTCGGCGGGCGGACGTGTGTCCGCTGTTTAAACATAGATGCCTGCCAGCAGCTATTTGGACGGAGAATAAACCGCAGTGAAAACCGCACAGTTTGACGAGCTTGTGCACACACTCGTTATTGGCTGGTTCATTGGGTCATGCACATGTGTCTCACTCAAGAATTCATCTTTTACACTCCCTCATACAGTCAGCAGCAGTCGGTCTCTGCAGAAGACTTTCCAAAGTTCATTTGGTTTCGATGAACGTTTTCCAACCTCAGAGAATCCTCACCTGCCAGGTTTCTCTCTCTTCGCTCTCTCTTTCTTGGAAACATCTTTTTTTTGTGTGTGTGTACACTCGAGCCAGCGCAGTAATCCTGAAATATGTGTCGTCTTATGCGTTTTTAAATGATGCCGCCACAGGAATTTACTACTTAAATTCCAAGTGAAACAGTATTTTGAGAGCTTCTTTTTTTCTTGTTCTGTAGAAGCAGAAGGATGAGAAAGAAGTATTGATTGTTGAGGTTGATTATAATTATATATCTCAATAATTAAGATAATGTCTGAAAGAGATTCACAAGAACCAACTGAGTCCAATAGCGTTAAGATGTTCATGATGCATTTTAAGAGTCTTTTCTATTTTAGAAATAAGTATTTTTTTCCTGAAGGACTGAGGTTCTACCCAGAACCATTTGCCCCCAAGGGTTCTTTATAAGACTAGGGGTTCCATTAAGAACCCTTTTCATCCAAAGAACCCTTTTGGAAGAAAGAGTTCCTCAAGGATTGTTGGAAGCATTGATATTAAAAGATCATCCGGGCCACAACCCTGATCAAGAACCATGATTGTTGAGGGTTGAGATGCACCATCAACCCGGATCCTTTAGGGTTCTACATGAAACCCATGTAATATAAAAGGGTTCTCCTTAGAACCTCCTGGATGAAACTCTTGGAATATATAAAATGAATTCTGTAGAATCCCCAGGGTGGGTTCTCAAGGAAACTCTTGGAATATAAAAGGCTTCTCAGTAGAACCCCCCCGGCTGGGTTCTTGTTAGCACCCTAAGGTGTAAATGTTCTGGACCGAACCCCCAGATAGGGTCCTGGATGGAACCATTACACTATAGAAGGGTTCTCTGTAGAACTTTTCATAGGTTGTTCTGGTTGGAACCTTTCACAGATGGTCCTAGGTATACACCTTTATTGTAGGGTCTAAGTAGAACCCTCTTGGTACGTTCTAGATGAAACCCTTGGAATAAAAAATTGTTCTCGGTAGAACCCTTTGCTTGGGTTCCAGATAAAACCCCTTGGAATATAAAAGGGTTTGCCGGGGTGGGTTCTTGTTAGCACCCTTAGAAGGTAGAAATGTTCTCAATAACACCTCTTTCTGGGTGGGACAATTACACTATAGAAGGGTTCTCTGTCGAACGTTGGATAGGTTGTTCTGGGTGGAACCTTTCATAGATAGTCCGAAGTAAAACCCTTTATGTTGGGTTCAACGTTGAACCCTCCTAAAGACTTCCAGGTGGAGCCTTTATAAAAGGTTCTACCGGAAACCAAAGAAGGTTCTCATCTCGAGACAAGCCGAAGAACCCCACATGGTTCTAGTTAGCACCTTTATTTCTAAGAGTGTAGGTGCCATAGTGGGTTTCTGTAGTAGTTGTTGGTTTCAGGAGGACTTGAGTAATAACTCTCTGTGGGTTCAGAAGAATTCACACGACGTCATTTCATCAAATGTTGATTTGAAGCATTGATTCTACGACTAAACATGTGTTTCAAGTGAAAACGTCTGTTGTTTATAGTTTCTGTCTTGTATGGAAATTGTGACTAAACAAGATTCTATTCTAGAGAAAACAGGTGTTTTTGATTTAAAGGGGATTTTCTTTTCTTCACAGCGCTGGTCCTCCTTCGATCCCTGTTCACCGGTAATCAAACGCACTCCTTGGTTGTTGTTGGCAGAAGAAGGTCTCAGTGTGAGCAGAGCCTCCTGACGAACACACCTCCTGTTCGACCGCGTCGCTGAAGCTCTTTAAAGTTATTCCACTCAGAAATAGAAGCAATTACACTCCATCTGTGCTACTTATTACACCATTTAAAAGTTCTTTCTTGCTCTTCTCTTTTGAGTTACTACACTTATCTTTCACACATGTCCTGTTTCGTGATCAGTGTTGGTTTGTTTTTTTTGGATAGATGTTCAGTAGTTAAGTAAAAAAGGTTGAATTGAATGAACTCGAAGTACCGGACTCTCGACCTTCGTCCCTCTTTCAAACACCGTTGGTTTCTGACGTTTGAAACAATTTCATCTTTCAAACCCTCACGAGATAACCGCCTCCCTTTGACGTGTGTCCGGTTATCTACAGGAATGAAAAACAAACACACCTATATGGCCCAGAAACGCAACTCAAGATCTCTGAGGAGACAAGAATAAATGACTCAGTCGTCAGCATACAATCGAAGAAACCTGCATCTCCTACAAAAAACCCTTCTGATAGAAATCTAACCATAAAAGAAGACCTTTTGTTTATTGATTCCGACCTGATTTTAAAACCTGTTTACCTTCGTCGCCGACTGAATCAGCTGCTATCAAAGCTCCGTCCTTTACGTTTGTTATCCAAAGGTATGAAAAACAAACGCACCTAAAACAACCATCAGTTTCTATGTGCTGGAGCTTCAGATATTTATTGATAGAAAAAAAATGTTCCCTGCCATCTTGTTTCGGAGTGTGTGTGTTCGTGTGTGCAGCCTATAACTCGCCCGCCATCTTGTTTTGGAGTGTGTGTGTGTGTGTGTGTGGGTGTGTTTGACTGTGGTCGAAGTGTGTGTGCATGTGTGTGTGTGTGTGTACATTTCAGCGTGAGCTCTGTAAAGCTGCTCGTCCTGCTGCAGCCAATGTCAACAGCCCGGCGCATAACTTCCCATGAGCCTTTTCCCCTAGAAGGTAACTGGAAGGCTGCTGCGCTCCATACGACACTGTGTGTGTGTGTGTGTGTGTGTGTGTGTGTGTATAGGTGTGTTTACACCCGTTCATCAGTGTATATCCGTGCTGTCTGTGTGTGTGTGTCTTTACATGCGTGCATGTGTGTGTTTTGGTTTTAATGCACGTGCACACTCAGCATGAAGTCACTGTTACATGCACAGTGTGTGTTTGTGTGTTAATGCAGCACATACCAGAACAGGTACTGTGTTTAGTGTGTGTGTGTGTGTGTGTGTGTGTGTGTGTGTGCAGTAGAGCAGAGTGGCGGGTCTAATGCGATTACGTCCCTTGTCTCCGTGCAGAACTGATAAGGTATTAGAGGGCGGGCCGTGATGAGATTTAAATTAATTCAGCCTCCATTCAAATTCACCGTGAGATGAGCTGCTCCATTATTTTGGCCTTCCAGCCCAACACTCCTCCTCCTCCCTCCCTCCTTTATCCCCTGTCTTCTTCCTTACTCCTCTTTTACTCCTCTTTTACTCGTGACGAACCTCCTTTCTCCCCTTCTTCTTCCTCCCTTCTTCCTCTTTTACTCTTGTCTCGTGTCAAACCTCCTTTTTTCCCTCCCTATTGGATTCTCCCTTTAATCCTACATTCCTCTCCTCCTCCTTGTCTCCCCCATGTTTCCTCCTCCTCTTTTCCTCTTGTCTCGTTTCTTCCCTCCCTTAGATCCTCCATTTAATCCTCCATACATTCCTCTCCTCCTGCCCAGTCCAAGTAATCTCCTCCTCCCTCCTTTCTCCCCCATCTGCTTCCTCTCTTCCTCCTGTTTTACTCCTCTTTTGCTTTATTGCATGACCAACCTCCTTTCTTCCCTCCCGATTCTCCCTTTAATTCTCTTTTCCTCCTCCCTTCCTCCTCTTTTCCTTAATCGCGTGACTAACCTCCTTCAGTCCCGTCTCCCTCCCTCCTCTCCCCCATCTCTCTCCCTCCTCCTTCAGTCCTACCTGACATCCCTCTCTCCCCCTCCTTCAATCGTTTCCTCTCCCCCTCTTTTGTCTCCTCCTTATTTACTCCCTTCAGTCCAATTTGATCCAATCATCTTCGTCCCCCCCATTCCTCTTCCTCTACTTCCTCCCTCCCTCCCTTACTTCCTTCATTTCCCCCTTCAAGCTCCTGCCTCCTTCCCTTTCGTACATTCCTCCCTCCTTCCTTCTTACCTCTATTTCTCTCAACTCCCCTCCTTTCCTCTTTAGTCCCCCCTTCCTCCCTTAAAATCTGATTCAGTCTTTTTTTTGCCTCCCTCAAACCTTCCCCCCTCCTTTTTGTTCCCTTCAACCCATTCGTCTCCTTTCCTTCATTCATCCTTTTAGTCCTTCCTCTTCTTCCCTTCTTTTCTCTCATCCTGTCTCGATCTTTCTTTCCTTTCATCCCTCCTTTCTTCCTTTTCTTACCTCCTTCTTTTCTCTCTTCATTCCTTTTATGCATCTGCAAATCATCCCTCCCTCCCTCTCTCATTCTTCCTTTTAGTCTTTCTTTACTCACCCCTATCTGAATCACCTCCTTCTTTCCTTCTTTCCTTCTTTCAATTCCTGTTCTACCCGAACCATCCTCTCCTTCCATCCTTCTTTCTCCCCCTCCCTTCCTCCCTCCTTACTCCTCCCTTAAAATCTGAATCCATCCAGTCTTCATCTTTACCTCCACTCCTCTCCTCCTGTATGAATCTTTCTGTCCATCCTTCCTTCACTCCTTTCCTTCAAACCCTCCCTCTCCTTTCCTCCAACCATCCCTCCTATTTCTCTTCCTTCTTTTTCATTTCTCTCCTCCATTTGAATCATATCCTTCCCTCTCTCTTCCCTCCATTCTTCCTTTTAGTCCCACTTCTTCCCTCAAATCCTCTCTCTTATCTAAATCGCTTCCTTACTTCCTTCCTCATCTTCATCACCTCCTTCTTTTTCTCTTAATCCACCTTCCTTCGATTCCTGTCTCCGTCCTCCCTATATTCCCTCTTTTTTCTCCATCCTATCTCCTTGATGATTGTCCTAAACCACTTCCCCCCTTCCCTCCTCCCCCCCTTCACTCCCCCTCCCCCCCCCCCCCCTTCCCCTGGTGTAGCTCCTCTTTTACAAAACATTAAACTAAATGGAGTAAAGCTTAACCTATTAGAATGGGCAGCTTAGTGTGTGTGTGTGTGTGTGTGTGTGTGTGTGTGTGTGTGTGCGTGTGTGCGCGTGCGTGCGTGTGTGACTCAGTAACGTTGGAATAGATGTTTTCTTTGCAGCTTCAGGTGAAATGTTTCCAGTGATTTCGGGGCTCGCAGTGATCCACCGTTGCTCTTTAGGGGTCGGAGGTCACGGGGCAGGAGGGTTCGGCTCAAGGACAAACCTCCAGGCTGCATTCATTCTTGGCTCAAAATCAAGAGGACAAACTCTACTTCCAGAGGACGTTGACCTCATTAAGTGTAACACAACGGACCTTATCTCCAGTCATGACCAACACACCTCAGCCTTATTGGTTGGTTGAGATATACAAAGCCGTGTGTATTAATGATACACACGGATGATATAATGGCAACCTCCGGTTCTTTAAAGTGAAGCCGATGCTTCACGTGTTAAAGCTGCATTCTCTCTAGTGTCCACCAGGGGGCGACTCCTCTGGTTGTATAGAAGTCTATGAGAAAATGACTCTACTTCTCTCTTGATTTATTCCCTCAGTAAACATTGTAAACATGAGTTTATGGTCTCAATCTCTAGTTTCAAGTCTTCTTCAATACAGAATGATGTTCATTTAGTACATTATGGTCCATTTAGAGTCACACAGACCATAAAGCAGGGGATGCTTTAGGGCGGGGCTACTGTGATTGACAGGTCTCTACCACGGCGTGTTACGACTGTAACTCTTTCACAGAGTGTCTTCAGTTCATGAACGTTAACTGGAACATTTTGGTCACCTAAAAAGTCACTTATAGTTGCAAAATACAAGATGGTTTCATGCCAAAAGAAAAGCCCACATTTGTGTTCAGAAGGAGAAAGAAACCGACTTTGAAACATTATGAAGGACTTGGATATCAACATGAACAAATATCTTAATGCCGACATCTTGGAGAACATGTCTGAAGGAATGAAAGATGGAGGCAGAGGTCACTCGGTCCGACAAGTCCTCCACCGGAGGAAGACTTAGAAATAAAATATACTTTGACACTAAGAAGCAAAATGGCAGGATTGAACGTTCCACTTTTCCATATTGAGACGAGATAAATGACGTGTTAGGACATCGACCCGTCAGACAGAAGAGAACGACGTCACCGTGGGATTCAGTGATGAGGCTGAGACACGGCGTCGCTTTACGTTGGCTAGTTTAGACTCCGCAACGATGAAAAATTATAGGCCAATATCAAACCTCCCATTTTTAAGTAAAATAATTGAAAAAGCGGTTTTCCAACAGCTGACCAACTTCTTGGCCGTAAATAACTGCTTTGATGTTTTCCAGTCAGGCTTTCGACAGCACCACAGCACTGAAACTGCTCTTGTTAAGGTTTTCAACGACATCCACTTAAACATAGACAATGGCAGAAGTTCAGTCTTAGTGTTACTGGATCTCAGTGCTGCATTCGACACAGGTCGACCATGCCATACTCCTAGAAAGACTAAACATCTGGGTGGGACTCTCTGGCACAGCACTTAACTGGTTTGAATCCTACTTGAAGGACCGAGAATACTTTGTGTCTGTAGCTGATTACACATCAGAGCTGACTAAAATGACATGTGGTGTTCCCCAAGGTTCAATACTGGGGCCTCTTCTGTTCAACATCTACATGCTTCCACTAGCTCAGATTATGGAAAACAACAAAGTGTGTTATCATAATTATGCAGACGACACACAAATCTACATAACTATTTCACCAGGGGACTATAATCCCATACAAGGGCTGGGTAACTGCATTGAACAAATCAACAACTGGATGTGCCAGAATTTTCTTCAATTAAACAAAGATAAAACAGAAGTAATTGTTTTTGGTACCAATGACGAACAATTGAAAATCACCGCTCAGCTTCAGTCACTGATGTTAAAACCCACAAACCAAGCCAGAAATCTAGGTGTAGTTATGGATTCAGACCTCAACCTGAACAGCCATATCAAGACAATTACAAAATCAGCCTACTATCACCTGAAGAATATATCAAGGATTAGAGGACTTATGTCTCAACAGGATTTGGAAAAACTTGTCCATGCATTTATCTTCAGCAGACTGGACTACTGTAACGGTGTGTTTACAGGTCTCTGTAAAAAGTCCGTCAGAAAGCTGCAGCTGATTCAGAACGCTGCAGCTCGAGTCCTCACTAAGACCAGGAGGGTGGATCATATCACCCCAGTTCTGATGTCTTTGCACTGGCTTCCTGTCCAACAAAGAATTGACTTTAAAATCCTGCTGTTGGTTTACAAAGCACTGAATGGTTTAGGGCCAAAATACATCTCTGATCTGCTGCTACCTTATGAACCATCCCGACCCCTTAGGTCGTCTGGGACCGGTCTACTTTCTGTTCCCAGAGTCAGAACTAAACATGGAGAAGCAGCGTTCAGTTTTTCTGCTCCACATATCTGGAACAAAGTCCCAGAAAGCTGCAGGTCTGCTGAGACCCTCAGCTCATTTAAATCAAGATTGAAGACCTTTCTGTTTGCTGCTGCCTTTAATTGAACCACATTCAATTAATATATTAATCAATTTCCTGCATTTCTGCATTTTACTACTGTATTTTATTTCCTACACTGTTCTTAATTGCTGTTAAATCTCCTTTTCTTTTGCCTTATGTTTTGATGCTTTTAATGGTTTTAAAAGGACTGCACAATATATCGCCATTTCCTCCGGGACCGAGTTCGTGCAAGGCGTACACTATAAAACGCAGATCGGCAGAGATCTTTTCCAGACGTGGTTTGTGTGCGAGTAATTGCAGAATTGCGGCAGTGTATGGTTGATTGCGTGCAGCGTAATGTCTCAGGGAGACATCGATTATTGTTT
This sequence comes from Ophthalmolycus amberensis, assembly GCA_024529925.1. NCBI lineage: Eukaryota > Metazoa > Chordata > Actinopteri > Perciformes > Zoarcidae > Ophthalmolycus > Ophthalmolycus amberensis. The sequence continues at coordinate 34,232 of JAFEUB010000322.1, read as the reverse complement.
CAATGTATGTTTTAAATCTCCTTTACTTTTGCCTTTATGCTTTTAATGGTTTCATGTGAAGCACTTTGAATTACCTTGTTGTTGAAATGTGCTATACAAATAAACTTGCCTTGCCTTGCCTTGGTTGGAATATACACAACTGCATTTAATCAGCATATAAATATCAGTAATATCTATGTGAACAGATTTGAAGGAATATTGTCTTTTTCAGAATAAGGACAAAAACCAGAATATTTGCTGCATGTAAAGGTAATCACTGGTTCTGTTTACATGGATAATGAAGGTGAATATTCCCGTTGACATGCAGCCGTGTTCTGATTCACATAAAGCAACACCACGCCTCTTCCTCATGACGGGTCGATGCTCTAACACGTCGTTCATCTCGTGTAAAGATGGAGAAGGGAAACGCTCAGTTGTGCCATGTTGCTTCTTTCTGTCTGATTCATTGACCTCAGCCTCCATCGTTCATTCCTTCAGACACCTTCTCTAAGATGGTGAGATACTTGTTCATATCCAACAACATGTTGATATCTAAGTCCTTCATAATGTTTCAAAGTCGGTTTGTTTCCTCTGCACCTCTCAGTGACACAAGAGGGTGAATGTTAGTGCAGCCGAACGCTGAACAAGTTACATTTACGCCTTTCATGAAGTGAAGACACTGAACGAGTTACAGTTGTGACCAAGTCGTTTAACAGTAGCTGTTCCTCCTTCTTTCCTTCTGGACACGCTTCTCTACTCCAGCGTTACAAACCATTGGCTGGTTGCTTTGTGTTCATGTTGAAACTCTCGATTTCAACTCATATTCTGAATGTGTTCACGTCTAAAGAATGATCCTAAAACATGAATAATATCAACTCATCGCACACGTTTTCATCGTGAAATGCTCCGTTCGGAATGAGACCTAAATCAGAACACATGAGTCGTATCACATTCTGTATATTGCGTCATTATTCACAATAATTCTGGTCAAACTCTTTTGTATTGAGTGTCACAGTGTTTCTCTCGGAGCATTAAACCCTAATGGGGATAAAAGTGAGCGGAAAAGAGCAAACGTGTGTTTTGTCACCGACCTCGTGTTCCTCAATTTGTCCTCCTCTCCTCCCCCGTGACTCCCCCCCCCAGCTCTCGCTCTCTCTCTCTCTCTCTCTCTCTCGCTCTCTCTCTCCCTCCCCCCGCCCCCCCCCCCCCACTTCGTTGCGATGCAGCCCCACTCTCCCGCTCGCCGGTGATTATTTATTCTCCTTTTCATTTTCCTTTATTTAACTTTGATTTCCCCTCGGTCGGCGTCTTTGAGATTGAGTGGGGAGCGTGGAGAGGGTTCAAGTCCTCCTATGTAGGCAAAAAAAAAACCTCCCTTGCTCGAGGGCCCTTCAGCGAGGCGGTGAATACCTACTTTGACCTCCGACCTCCTCGTGCAAGATTAGGCTCGGCAGCGGGAGAGTTTTTAGTTTTATCAGAGGGAATAGATGGAAGGAGACGAGAAAACAGACGCTTCTTCACACAAATCGATGCAACCGGAGCATCGGCGATTGATTATCGCACAAATTAACAATATTCCGAGTGTTTCGGCATGCGGTAATCCTAACATTGCCATGGAAACAGAGCTCCGGCAGAGACCAGTAAACAAGATAAGATGATAATCTCAACCACGCATCTCTCGCTCAGGTTTCTCATAAGTGAGATAAGAGCTCGTCCGAGTTATTGCCGATGAGAGAAATGTGTTCACACGCAGCCGATCGACCAGCACAACGTCTCGCGGAGTAATTGGATATCGATGCGACTTAATACAGACAAAGACAACTCGCAGAAGTCGGTTTTCTTTCTGAAACTGTGGAAAGTAAACTTAAGATGTTCACAATTTCCATCAATATGTTTTGTTTGTGATACACGGCTGCTCTCGCATGGAAACGATTTAAAGATCAGAACTTTGGACACACGTACAACATCTCAACATTGAATCTTTATGGAGAACGATTGATGCTTTCAGATTTGTGTCGTTGAGCTGAAGGATCATGTTTACATTTTATACCGTAAAAACACTGAAGATGTCGGACGCTAACGGGCCGGACTGTCCTGAGGAGTAAACCACAAGATGACGTCTGCTCACCTGCACCCATTCAGCCAAATACGTTCCTGTAATCAGAACCACAACACGAGAGAACCCGGCGACTCGGCTCACATTCCCCCTCTTCTCTCTGTGGACACACATGACTCCGCTGTGAAAGACAAGAGTGGAAATAGAGTAACGTGAAGGAATACATCTGGTCTGGGGCAAAAGCAGTGTGGCTGATGAAAGTGTATTAGAAGTGCTTTGGTGGAGTGTTATTATTCCCTCTCCCTCCACACCGACTCCACAGACGTCTCTTGGCAGCCCGTAAAGGCAGTAAAACCCTCCACAGAAACCAGTACTAATGGGGATTCTCCCCGTCCTGTCCTCTTCACACGAGGAGGGAGGAAGCTCTTTTCTCCCTCCCCCCCCCCCCCCACCTTGAAGGAATGCGTTGAGCCCCCAGCAGCGCTTTTCATACGTTTCTTAAGTGCCATCGCTGGACGGTTATTTACATTTGCATTTTGAGTCGGTTTTATCCGGAGCGACTCCACAGTGAGTGAGATGAAGCTGCTCACACGGCGAGCGCAGCAGGAAGGAAGCAGTGGGCGATGTTTCTGTAATCTCTGAGTGGACGTCGGAGGCAGCGAGACGCTGATGGATCCGCTTGCTTTACGTGATTTAATTAACTTGACTGAATGTATCGACCAGCAACCCTGTCTCCTGCTAAATTAAGTTGACATGCAACTGAACTGCACTCTCAATTACGGTGTCATGTATTTTTACTGTTGATTACGGTGGCCGTTTTAAACGTTTTTAAACCGTTTTAAACCGTTTTAACTTTTTTAACAGTTTTTAACTTTTTTAGCAGTTTTAAACATGTGGTAAAGTGGTAAATTGAAACAAAACAAAACAGTAAGAGCTACAAAACTACTTCATTAAGTTTAAGCAACACAACTTGGTCAAGTTTAGTCAAAAACATCACGGTTTGGTTTAAAATGACTACATCATAATTTAGCCTAAAATTACGACAAATTTAAAACAAAATAATAAAAGTGCTACAAAATTAATTCATACGTGTTAGGCAACAAAACTACTTGGTTAACTTTAGTAAATAAACATCACGGTTTCAGCTTAAAATGACTTAAAAACTTTAACAAAACAAAACAAAAAACGTCACAAAAATAGGTTTAGCCAAAAAAACTATTTGGATAAATTTACTGAAGAAAACATCGTGGATTTGTTTCATACTATTTAACATTTGAAGAAACAAAACATATAATGCAACAAAACTACTTGGTTAACTTAAAAAAAATCAAAACACAATTGTTAGCCTAAAATAACTACGACATTGACACAAAATAAAAACATAATTGGTCGTGTTTAGGCAACATGAGGACGGGGAAAGAAGTCTCTTGTTTCTTTTTTACCCAAACATCATTTTAAACTTTTTTACGATGCGTCAGAAGCGTGAACATGAACAGCGACATATTTTCCCAGTGAAGGTAAATCATGTCACGCAGTCGGACAGGGCTGCGTACAGGGCTGCGTACAGATATGGATAAATGAACCGGAGTCTGGTTTCCTTCTCCCAACAAGTGAGACTGCTGAAGGTTTTACACAACACGGCCAAAAGTATGCGGACAGCCAAACATTACAGAAAGTTCAACATATCGTCCTTTTTAGAGCCGCAGTGATCTGTTGTACAATACCTCAACTCTTCTGGTGTCATCCGTCCATCAGACGTGGAACCTGCAGGCTGCAGACGAGTCAACGTTTTTATGGTCTCAACGTTCTCCACGTTTCTCTAAAAGTATTTAAATCACTGAAAAATAATCAAGTTTTATTAACAAAGCAACTTTCAAACTAATCAAAGTGATTTACAAATGATTGACAGGATGAAAAACAAGACAAACATGAGAGAAGATGAAGAGACTAAAGTTAATAAAAAATACAATTACGGCACTGAATAAATTGAAAATATATATATTTTAATAAATAATTAAAATATGTATAAATACTCTAACTACAGCATAAAAACGCAAAAGCTGTTGTATAAAATCGGACTAAATAATAATAATAAAACCATAAAATGATAAAATCGTATGACATTATCATCTTGCCATCGTGCACAGTTTATTGTGATAACATATATTTTCGCCTTATTTTAGTTTTGTAGTCTTTTGATAGTTTTATTTCCTCCGTTGCCTGATTATGTTTTGTCTTCTCTTTAAATATTCATGCTGCCGTTTCTTCAGAAGTGAGCGTACCTGGCTAATAAATGAAGGTAAATAAATGAAAATATCATTGGTGACGAGGTTCAGTTGAGCTACAGGAACCTCTCGTTGTGTCTTTGGATCCAGGAACTGAGCAGCTCGGTGCAGAGGAATAACTCAGAGAAGAAGGTCCGGGGTGGTTTAAATAATGTGGGCAGCAGCATGAATAATGAGGGAAGTCTTATTTATACAGAAAGACGTTGAGGTGACAGTTAACAGTCATGATTATTGGTTTCACACTAACCGTGAGTCAGTGTTTTATTTATTTATTGTGTAAAATACTTCTAGAATAATCTCTCATCATCAGCTGCCTATGGCTGAGCTTATCCTAGGAAAAGGCAGGACACAAATAACATGATTTCTTTCTTTCTTTAGGAAGTCCTGAGTCCTTTTCCTTTTAAATCCCCATAAAGGATTTGTCATTAAAATGTGACGTTTGGTGGAACCTTTTATCCAAAGCGCCTTATGGGATGCTGAGTGCATATAATAATATAATAACATAATATTGTCGGTAATGGCAAAACCTTGTGGCCTTATTCACGTGCTCTAACCTGTAAATAACACAACAATAACTGCATATGTACTGTATATTATTTATACACTATTCTACATTAGATGCTACTGGACACCACTTATCTAAGCGAATGCTAAAGGTTTAGCTTGGAGTCTGCTGTCACTTAATAAAACAAATGCTAAAGTGTTAGCATACGTTCTATTATCGCTCGATATAATGTAATGTTAGCTTGGAGTCAGTCAACATAACCAATGCTAAAGCGTTAGCATTCAGTTCACTGTCACTCAATAAAGTAATCTCTGGTCTTAGCATAGACTCTTCTGCTCAACTTAGAGTTTGCTAAAGTGTTAGCATGGTGCAAGGGAATGATAAGGTTAATGCTAAAATGGATGCTTCAGTTCGTGTGTGTTAGCCTCGAGTTTAGACTGTCAACGCTGAATTGTTAGCACAGTCTGCTATCATTCTGCAAACCTGTGTAGGGTAAAACATTGGTATGTAGTCTGCTATTGCATGTTGTATGCTCCGGTATTAGTATACATGTTTTTATCAGTCACCTTGGTGTATGCTAAAGTGTTAGCATTGTGTCCACTATCACCTAACATAGTGATCATGTAGCATCATGAATCAATGTCAACCCAACAAAGTGAATACTTAATTGTTAGCATATGGTCTGCTGTCATGTAGCATGTTGTGTGCTACAATATTAGCACAGAAGTTGTTTTCAGTCACTTTGGTACATGCTAGAGTCCTAGCAAGTAGTCTACTGTCACTCACCCAAATTAGGTTTTAGCATTGTGTCCCATGTCAAAATTGTTAGCATAAAGTCTTCTCCCACTCATCAAAAGCAATGCCAAAGTGAATGTTAGCATGGAGTCTGCTATCAATCAACAAAGCTTATGCTAATGTGGTAGCATCAAGTCCTTTGTCACTCAGCAAAGTGTAAAGGCTACAAGTGTTAGCCTGGTTATGTGAAAGCTGAAATAATAACATGGAGTCTGCGATCATGCATCGTGTTGTATGCTACAATATTAGCATGAAAGTTGTTTCAGTCAGCTTTATGCTAAAGCGTTAGCAAGTAGTATTGTTACTCATCTAAAATAAGTAGTAGCTAAATTTCAGTGTTAGCATTGTGTCCACTGTCACCTAACATAGTGATCATGTAGCATGTTGTATGCTACAATATTACCATACAAGTTGTTTCAGTCACCTGTATGCTAAAGTGTAGCCTACGGTTACTCACTTAAATTGAGTGTTAGCACAATGTGATTGCTTAATTGTTAGCATATGGTTTGCTATCATGTAGCACATTGTATAATTGCTAAATTTCAGTGTTAGCATTTTAACCACTGTCACCTAACAGTGATCATGTAGCACGTTGTATGCTACAATATTAGCATACAGGCTGTTTTGCCACCTTAATGTATGCCGTCTCATGCACGTGTCAGGACATAGTGACCAAACATGGTAAAAAGTAATTTTTATCTACGTTAACTGCGGCTTTAACACACGTTTTTAGTACTTTTCCATCGTGACGTCTGCTGTGAAATGGCGGCGCGGTGTCTGTTTGCGTGGACGAGGCTGCTCTGACCTATATAGAGCTGGATGTAAGTCTGCGTCGGGGTGCACAGAGACTCTCTCTCTCTCTCTCAGGCTAATGGCAGCTCACGGCTGGATGGAGACGATGTTAGCTGAGGACACACGTGAAGACGCACACATATGGAGACGTTCACGCACGCGTACACACTCATGGAAACACGCCGACACGTGATGTGAGGACACGCCTATACACGAGAGGCTAAACAACCAGGCACGAGCGAACGTCCTGCACACACACACAGACACACTCACACACTCACACACACACACACACACACATACACTCACACACTCACACACACACACACACACACATACACTCACACACACATACACTCACACACACACACACACATACACACACACACTCACACACACACTCACACACACACATACACTCACACACACACACACATACACTCACACACATACACTCACACACACACACACACATACACTCACACATACACTCACACACACACATACACTCACACACACTCACACACATACACTCACACACTCACATACACTCACACACATACACTCACACGCACACACACACATACACTCACACACTCACACACTCACACACACATACACTCACACACTCACATATACATACATACATACACACACACACTCACACACATACACATACACTCACACACTCACACACTCACACACATACACTCACACACACACACTCACACACACACATATACATACACTCACATACACTCACACACTCACACACTCACACACACACACACACACACATATACATACATACATACACTCACACACACACACACTCACACACTCACACACTCACATATACATACATACATACACTCACACACACACACACTCACATATACATACATACATACACTCACACACACACACATACACTCACACACTCACACACTCACATATACATACATACATACATACACTCACACACATACACTCACACACTCACACACTCACATATACATACATACATACATACACTCACACACACACACACTCACACTCACACACTCACATATACATACATACATACACTCACACACACACACATACACTCACACACTCACACACTCACATATACATACATACATACACTCACACACACACACATACATACACTCACACACTCACATATACATACATACATACACTCACACACACACATACATACACTCACACACTCACATATACATACATACATACACTCACACACACACACATACATACACTCACACACTCACATATACATACATACATACAGATGAACACTTTATACACACGTGAAGAAGAAAGAGGATGTTAAAGGACACACACAGTGCGACTACCTCATGCATGTTTTATTGACCCGACTCTCTCTCTCTTTCTACACCTCCGCTGTCTCGCTTCCTCATCCCTCCATCTCTCTCTCTCTTTTCATCTGCTGCTCTCCCTTTAATCTCCCTCCCCTCCTTTGTCTCTCCTCCCTCGTTCACCTCGGTTGTCCTCCTCTGACCTATCAGAGCAGAGCAGATCAATCTGACGGGCGAGGAGGAGACGAGACTCCCATAATACTACTTCCTCTCCTCCTTAGTCCTTATGACTTCTTCCTCACTTCCTTCCTCCTTATGGCGACTTCCTCTCCTCCTTTTTATCTTTATCTCCTTCCTCTCCTCGTCTCTTCTTCTTCTCCTCCTCCTCTTCTGTTTTGTAGCCTCTTGTGTTTTTTTGTTACCTTCTCTACTACCCCCTCCTCTCCATCTTCTACCCTCTTGTGACCTCCTCTTTGCTCCTCTCTCCCCTTGTCACCTCCACCTCATCTTCCTTCTCTCTCTTCTCTCCTCCTCCTCCTGACCTCCTCTCACCACCTTTCTCTCCTCCTCCTCTTCCTCTCCATCTTCTGCCCCCTTCCTTGCTCTCACTTTTCCTCCTCCTTTCTCTTGTCTTCTCCTCCTCTCTCTTGTTTTCTCCTCCTCTTCCTCCACTCACCACCTGTTCCTCATTCACGCTCCCACTTTTCCTCCTCTTCCTCTCCACCCTCCTGACATCCCTTCTCCTCCCCCTCCTCCTGTCCATCCTCTATCCCCGTGTGACCTCCTCACACCTCTCCCCTTTTTTCTCCTTCTCTCTCGTCTCACCACCTGTTCATCTTTTGTTGCTCCCACTTTTCTTTCTCCTCCTCTCCACTTCTCTCCTCCTCCTCCTCCTCTCCATCCTCTGCCTCCTCCTGACCTCCTCTCTCCACCTTCCGCCCCTCTCCCCTCTTCTCTCCTCCTCTCAGGCTTTTTTTGTGTTACCTCCTCTCCTACTCCCTCGTGACCTTTCCTCTCACTCTCTCTTTCTCTCACTCCCGTCCCCTCTCCTCCCTCCTGACCTCCCTCCTCCTCCTCACCTCCTCTTCTCCTAATTAGCACCTGAGCATACCGGGCTGGTTAATATTCGGCGCTGCGACGGCAGAAGGGCACCTCGCCGTCTCTCCTCCGCTGCTGTTGCCATGGTAACGCCATGGAAATGAAGCACCGCTCCCTCCGTCTTTCTCTCTCTCTCTCTCTTTCCTAATTCCCCCCCTCCTCCCCTTTTCACTTTTTAATGAGTCACTGCATCCATTATATTTTAGGATGGCACGAGAGTCACGAGCTCCGAGACCGAAAACTAAAAAGATGTAAAGGGGGCGGGGCTAACAAAAAGTTTTTATTTCTTTAAAAATAAGTCAATATGTGTTAAAATGTTCGGCCATTGTGAGGCTCTCCTCTGACAGATGATTGATTGGTCGATTGGACGACGTTATTTATTTATTTACCTGCTCCTCCGACAGTGTGTGTGTGTGTGTGTGTGTGTGTGTGAGCGTGTGTGTGTGTGTGTGTGTGTGTGTGTGTGTGTGTGGGTGTGTGTGTGTGTGTGTATGTGTGTGTGTGGGTGTGTGTGTGTGTGTGAGCGTGTGTGTGTGTGGGTGAGCGTGTGTGTGTGTGGGTGTGTGTGTCTGTGCGTGTTGGTTTCGGGGGCTTTTTGGACGGGGACCTTGGCCTTGATGAAGTTCTGTAAAATTGCTAATTGTATTTCATTCATATTTCATGGTCGTGGGGGGGGCAGACAGTTTGCAGAGGGAGAATTGATGGAATGGCGTGTGTGTGTGTTGCATTCTTAAACCATGGCCACGTGAAGCCGGTATGCGTGTGTGTCTTGTATTTGTCCACCATGACAGCTGGAGGTCAGGGGGATCGTGTGTGTGTGTGTGTGTGTGTGTGTGTGTGTGTGTGAGTCAGCATATCTCTGTGAATCGGTCCAGATTTTCTGGTGTGTAAAACATGTTTCAGGTTTTTTAGACATTTCACTTCAGTCGGCTGGTGTTCCTTAACACCCCCCCCCCCCCCCCATGTGTTTGTGTCATTTTTATTATCATGCACCGTCGCACAAAAGTCTGACTATTGTCTAAATGTCGACAGAGAGCTGATGAAGATAACAAGACATCCAGTCGTCATTTTTATCCCACAGCAGCAGATTTATAAAGTCAGAGGTAAACAATGGTGATTGTGAACGTGGAAGAATTTCTTTGTTGTTTTCTGAAGAGTGAAGTCAACGCTTCATGTGTTAAAGCTGCATTCTCTCTAGTATCCACCAGGGGGCGACTCCTCTGGTTGTATAGAAGTCTATAGAAAATGACTCTACTTCTCTCTTGATTTATTACCTCAGTAAACATTGTAAACATGAGTTTATGGTCTCAATCTCTAGTTTCAAGTCTTCTTCAATACAGCATGATGTTCATTTAGTACATTATGGTCCATTTAGAGTCACACAGACCATAAAGCAGGGGATGCTTTAGGGCGGGGCTACACGGTGATTGACAGGTTGCTTGTTTTACTTCATGACTTAACTGTAACATTTTGTTCGCCTATAAATGTCAGCAGTCAGTGATACTTAGCTGCACCCTCGTTACTCGTGGTTGCAAAAAAACAAGATGGCCAAGGCCGAAACCAAGATGGCGACAACCAAAAACCAAGAGAAAAAAATATTGAAAAATATCTGAGTAATGTCAAACAGTCCAAACCCTAAAGATATTTAATTTAAAGTGCAATAAAAACACATTAGATGGGACTGAACCAGAGAATTTCTGGAAAAACTACTCAATATATTGATCAATTATTAAAAGAATTGGGGACTCATTTTTTGTTAATCATTTCAGCTCAAATATAAAGTATTTCTGTTAATGTAAAAAGAGTAATATTGCCTTTTAAAATAACTAAAGCTGCTAAATATAATGCTATAAATTCTGTTAAACACCACAAAGATTGAACGATAATTATGCAATAAAATAACAATCAGTCCTTCGGTCCCGTTCTTTATCTCTGTGAGTTATCTGTGCATGCAGAGCAGCTCCGGTGACGTGAAGTCAGCGCTTATGGAACGAGGAGCGGGTGAACGATAAAGACGGCGGCGGCGGGATTGAATAGATTGATTGATGTCGTTCACATTCAGCTCTGCAGACTCAACCTTGAGATGCTACAAGAGTCTGCCCACAACGCGACGCTGAGAGCATCGCTCCAATTACCCAGCCAATCACCCGGAACCTAAACTCTCTCTCTTTCTCTCTCTCTCTCTCTCTCTCGCTCTCTCTCTCTCTCTCTCTCTCCCCCTCTCTCTCTCTCGCTCTCTCTCTCTCTCTCTCTCCCCCTCTCTCTCTCTCTCTCTCTCTCTCTCTCTCTCTCGCTCTCTCTCTCTCTCTCTCTCCCTCTCTCTCTCTCTCTCCCCCTCTCGCTCTCTCTCTCTCTCTCTCTCTCTCTCCCTCTCTCTCTCTCTCTCCCCCTCTCGCTCTCTCTCTCTCTCCCCCTCTCGCTCTCTCTCTCGCACTCTCGCTCTCGCTCTCCCTCTATCTCTCTCGCTCTCTCTCTCTCGCAATCTCTCTCGCTCTCGCTCTCCCTCTATCTCTCTCTCTCTCTCTCTCTCACCCCTCTCGCTCTCTCTCTCTCCCTCTCTCTCTCTCTCTCGCTCTCTCTCTCGCTCTCTCTCTCTCTCTCTCTCTCTCAAGGTTCTCTGCCAATGAAAAGCCAGCTTTGTTCTCATGAGCACATTGAATCCATCAGTCATTGAGCTCTGCTGCTCTCTGCTGCCATTTAACACTTCCAAGTTATCGAATGTTTAAAGTGCCATTTGGCCTGTAGTCTGTGGTTTCCCAACGTGGGGCGCCGGGACCCACTCGGGGTCCTCGGAGGCCTTCCAGAGGGTCCGCAGTGTTCAATGCTGCTGTTGTGTGACTGTGAAAAGTTTCTACACACTGAATACATTTACAGGGAACTTCTGAACTGATTTACCTGGAAATTTAAGTTATGGCCAAATATATATTTATTATTACTTTTATTTTATCTTGTTTTCCAGAACGGTTGCCAGGTTTTGATGAATTGGCAACGAATTCTTGGTCTTCGGTTGCCATCAGCGGCAACCACCACACCTTTTAACTTGTAAAATATAGGGACAGCTCAAAGCTAAATGACGTTTTTAATATGTGTTGCTTTAGTCATATTTAAATACTGCTGTTAGAGTCGGAGCTGGAACCCGACAACGGTGCATGTGTGTTGATCTGTGTGCTCACAAACATGGTGAAGCAGATTAAGTTGTTTTTGATGTGTTCTCATGATACTTGGGTAAAGTGTCTGATTGTGTCTGTATCACAGAGACCTGTTTAGAGCTCTGTGACGACGGATTATCTTTCAGGAGAGAAAGATTGTTTCTGTCTTTGATTTCAGTCCCATGTCAGTAATTCCTACAGACTGCAGTTAAAACATCCAGGCCTCTTTCCCCCTCTAAAAGATCCTGAGGTAAAACGACTCATGACGTCCCTTCTGTAGGGTTCGCAGAACTCTTATATAACACGAGTGAGATTTGGGATCTCTATAAGCTTAAGAGGAAGCTGCTGGAAATAGCACCGGCACTCTCGGAAGAGCTGGGTCATACTGCCAGCTGTGTTAATGATGCATTAGCACCACGAGGTGCCTACACAAAGGCATCCTTTGATCAATCATTTAGCATCCCCACACACACTTATATTCAAACAGCGAGACACACACACACACACACACACACACACATGGAGATGGCAGTTCGTGCTGCATGAGGACGTTGGGCCTCGAGGAGGGGCGGCATGAGGACGCCAAAAACCAGGACGCTTTTAGTTTCCAAACGTCTCGTAACCGTCAGTCGTTGCTTTAGTCCTTTCATTTACATGTTATCATCTTTTTACCCAGGAGGCCGTGCGGTGAGGGCAGTTGTTGGGGTCCAAAGTCGGGGCCTTCATGGAGGCTCGTCACGCAATTCATGGTTCGAATTCTGTCTGTTTACTATCGGCACTGAAGGGTACAAGAGATGAACAACTGGATACAAGAGTCCAAACTGAGGCAGACTTTCGGTCCCGCATGGCCATTTAAGAGTGTCAGTCAATGACGGTATAAAACAACCGATAACATTGTCAATCCCAGTCATACATGAGCACATACACATGTAGACTGAGGGGTCCAGTAGCAGGCAGGATTTGCCGTGGACAGACGGACACTCACAAACGTTTGAATGCATAATCTCCTGGTAGAGATAACAAAGGTTGGTGAAAATGAAGGAAAAATAAAGAAAGAGGTCAGAGAACTGATTTGAACTGTTTTGGATCGGTTTGATCCTGTAAGTTGGTGTTTGTGGGGTCAGATCTGTGAGCGTTTGGTTGCAGGATGAGTTATTGAGCCACCCTGCTTCAGATCCCACGGTGGGGGGGGGACTTGTTTTTTAGCGACGTCTTTTCTGTGCAGAAACATTCGGTCGTCTGTCTCCCCGAGAGTCCCCATGCCCTTCCAGTTTGCCCTTGCTCCAGTTTAACCCCTCCTGTTAGCACACTTGGCGCCTTCAGATCTCGTCCTCCCAATTTGTCATTTCATTTCCCAAGATATCTCCTCATTACCGTCTTTTTCAGGCGTCCTCCTCGGCACCCTTTTGTCTCCGGTTTGCCCTTGGTCGCCTCGACATGCAGACTGAATTGCCTAAAATGCCGTCAGATAAACAGATGGACGAGATGGATCTTTTTGCTGTAAGTCTGATGGTTTTCTTCGCCCTTGATGGAGGAGAAAGTGTGATATGTTCGTGGCTGTAAAACCTGCAGTGAACTCTGCCTCACCCGGGCCGATCCACTCCGGTGACTCCGGTGTCACTTTCACCGGGAGAGTTCTGGTGTCCCGTCCGGGTCTGAATTAGGTTTTTGGGAGGATTTGGAATAGGAAGGGGGGGGGAAATATCCTGAATGTCACATCTATCTAAAGTTACCGCTGCTGGCCTTGAAAAATCATATCAGTAGAAGAAGAAAGAAGGAAAAAGGGACAAATGTTTGTTTGTTTTCTCAACTCATCCGCCTCTTCTTTCAATTTGCAAATCAGTGTTGTCACGGCTGCAGTTATTTATTTTTTTCCGACATAATTACGGAGCGCTGCCGTGCTCTGAACAATCCCCTGTACACAAATACTGTACAAGTAATTACAAGGATTCGTGGAGGCGAGCTGAGCCTGACAAAGAAATGGGACAGCCAAGCAGCATATGACTCCCCACCCCCCCACCTTCGTCAGAAGTTGGCCCGGAGTCCTCGAGGCCGATCCAGTGATGCAGCAAAACATGACAGTGTTGTGTGTGTTTTTGTTTTTTCTTCCTTTCTTTTTCTGGCGCTGCTTTCCTCGAGCTGCAGCTCTTCTGTTCCGTCGTCCGGTCTGTTGTAAAGTCTCTTCTTTCCTTCCATCTCTCTCTCTGTTGGGCTCTTTTCTGTTTTTACCTCCTACACTCTCTCGGCCTTTTTCCCTTTTCCTGTCAATCGGCGCTCCTTTCTTCTCTTTCTCTTCGTCTCCTACTCGCTCGTCTCCCTCCACCTCTTCCTATAGATGTGCCCTCCTCTCTCCTCTCTCCTCTCTCCTCCTACACTCTTTTCTTTTTTCCTCTTGTTTTATCTCTCTTTTCCCACCTCACCTCTGGCAGCAGCTGGGTCTCTGGCAAAAGTATTTTTCAGCAAACCGGCATGTACAGAAGTACAAAACAACAATGGAAATTCACATTATTTGTTGAGATTTGGGTTAGAATTTAAGCTCCAGGCAGCGATTATTTTACTATCTACAAATAAAAGTCTAATTTGACTCCTTTAAAGAGCAACTTAACACCAGTGATACGCCTCCACAACTTATTCAGAATCTGTCTCTTCAACCATTACGACTTCAGGCGAGAGTGTAACTCTGGTTCTACGAGTTCGGGCTGACCGGGGTTTAGTACCATCTGTGGAGGAATTAATTGAACCCACAGAGTTAATATATGTTTTTAATGTCTTGATGGGAGGCGCTGCACTTATTGGCTAGTATTTGGGGGCTTCAAGTACAAAGTCTGTTCGGTGGTCTGCAGGACCGCACTACTGGATAAAGAGCAGCTGTATAAAACAAGAACCAATCAATAGATATTACAAAAGTGATTCTCTGTAAATTGCTTTGTTTTAGTCTCACTAGCCCCACAATATTCAATTTACAGTCATACAACAACAAAAGTAGGACAGCCTCCTTTTTGCAGCAAATATTTGGCATTTTGGCTTCTACTGTAGAGTAAAGTAGAAAAACAATACCTGGGCCAATACAACAATAACAATAAGAGTTAAGTACCAAAACAATAATCTCTTTATAGATTGTATTTTGTCGAATATAAACCCTTTTTTCCATTTGCCAAAGTACCAGTTCTGTGTTAAAGTGACTCAAAGAGTTTTGACCCTGATGTGATGTCATCGGGACGGGGTCATGTATTCTATCAGAAGGTCTGGTGTTAGAAACAGATGTTAGGAAAAGAAGGCTAAAAGAAACAAGATGATATTGAGTTGCATTATGGGAAATGTAGGATTTGGGGTTCATGGAGATTTGACCCATCTAAGGAATACAATCTGTCCCTTGTGGATGTGCAGCTAAACCGCCGGACTGATCCTTTAAATGAAGAACTAAAGTCTTACGTTGGAAAAGTTTTCTTATTCAAATGAGGAAGTAACAAACTGAAGGAAACACTTGATGCCAACTTTCCGTACTTGACAGTGTTCCGTAGCTCGATGCTACGGTCTGGAGGTCTGGAGGTCTTGAGGGCTGGAGGTCTTGAGGTCTGGAGGTCTGGAGGTCTTGAGGTCTGGAGGTCTGGAGGTCTGGAGGGCTGGAGGTCTTGAGGTCTGGAGGTCTGGAGGTCTTGAGGGCTGGAGGTCTTGAGGGCTGGAGGTCTTGAGGTCTGGAGGTCTGGAGGTCTGGAGGGCTGGAGGGCTGGAGGTCTTGAGGTCTGGAGGTCTGGAGGTCTTGAGGTCTGGAGGGCTGGAGGTCTGGAGGGCTGGAGGTCTGGAGGGCTGGAGGTCTTGAGGTCTGGAGGTCCTCTTGTGTCCTGGTAACGACCTGAACTTGGACCTGAGTTGGGTCAAAAACCCAAATCATATGCAGACAAAATCAGGTTGTTGCTGGTAGGGTTGGGTATCGTTTGGGTTTTTTCCGATACCGGTGCTAAAACGATACTTTTAAAACGATACCGGTGCCTAAACGGTGCCTGAACCGATACCTTTTTCTTCAAATTGAACAATATATTAACTGTTGAAAGTATACTATAAATATAAATAAATACAAAACACTTGGCTTCAAACTACAGCTTCAAACTTTTTAACTATGAACAATATATTAACTGTTAACAGTTTACAGTATACTTAAATAAATATAAATAAATACAAAACACACACACACTCTGTACACACACTACAGCTTCAAACTTCAGCAATTATTTTGCAGAAATATGAGCATATTTTCCTTCTCTGGCAAAATACGACACGTCTCATGACTTATTTTATTTTACCAGTTGGTGGCGGTAATGCGCCAATTCGTCGTTTGCCAACCGCCAGTTGGTCTCAAAGGAGGAGAAGAAGAAGCTTTCGCGTGCCTGTGTTGTTGTGCTTATGAGCGACAGCGCTACGTACCCCGTTGTAATAATACTATGAGTGAGGAGCGGAGGACCGAGTCCTGCTGCCAGGACGGAGTCATCAGAGTAGTGTAAAAAAAAGTATTTCAATCGGCTCAAGCACCGAAAGGAGGCACCGAAATCTGCGTTACGTTTCGGTCCGGTAGATACCGGACGTATAGGAACCGGTTCCATATTGGCACCGAGTTTCGGTACCCAACCCTAGTTGCTGGTTCTTTGGGAGCTAAACGCAGAGTGTGAGCTGTGAAATGCAGCTTTCTTTCTTTCTTTCTTTCTTTCTTTCTATATTTGGGTTATTTTAATTGT
>JAFEUB010000322.1:5000-12500 GCA_024529925.1 Ophthalmolycus amberensis | reverse complement strand
ATGTTGGGTATGATAGTGTAGTGGGGTGTATAATAGTGTAATGTTGGGTATGATAGTGTAGTGGGGTGTATGATAGTGTAATGTTGGGTATGATAGTGTAGTGGGGTGTATGATAGTGTAATGTTGGGTATGATAGTGTAGTGGGGTGTATGATAGTGTAATGTTGTGTATGATAGTGTAATGTTGTGTATGATAGTGTAATGTTGGGTATGATAGTGTAGTGGGGTGTATGATAGTGTAATGTTGTGTATGATAGTGTAGTGGGGTGTATGATAGTGTAATGTTGGGTATGATAGTGTAATGTTGGGTATGATAGTGTAATGTTGGGTATGATAGTGTAATGTTGTGTATGATAGTGTAGTGGGGTGTATGATAGTGTAATGTTGGGTATGATAGTGTAATGTTGGGTATGATAGTGTAATGTTGGGTATGATAGTGTAATGTTGGGTATGATAGTGTAATGTTGGGTATGATAGTGTAATGTTGGGTATGATAGTGTAGTGGGGTGTATGATAGTGTAATGTTGGGTATGATAGTGTAGTGGGGTGTATGATAGTGTAATGTTGTGTATGATAGTGTAGTGGGGTGTGCAGGGTTCACAGGTTTTTTTTTGTGTACTTTTATCTGTTTTTTGTGTCTTTTGTTGAGCGGATTGCAGCCGGGCAGCAGGTGCTGTCGGCGTGCTAAACGCTAGCATGCGCCTGACGGAGCTAACCAGAGAACACGGCGTGAAGATCCCGCCGCTGTTCGGGTGTTGGGTGGAGGAGATCAGCCTGGGAGTGGGTGAGCTTGTCGGCCACGTGAAGTCCGCAGCGCGGATGAACAGCGCTGTGGTCATCTTTCTGGACAGCTTAGAAACTGCGGAAGTGGTGTTGATGAACGGGATCTCCGTGGGTGAACACTTCCTGCCCACGTATGCTCTCACCTCCAACGTGCCGCCATTCATAAGGAACGATGCCATCATCAAAGAGCTGTCCAAACATGGGAAGGTGGTGTCTCCGGTTAGGAGAGTGTCCTCTGGATTTCAGTCTCCGCTGTTGAAGCACGTGGTGTCTCACAGGAGACATGTCCTCTTGATCCCCAGCAACAGGAGCAGAGTGGTCAACCTCAGCTTCAAGATCACTGTGGACGACTTTGACTACGTCATCTTTGCAAAGACAAACGATTTTAAATGTTACAGCTGTGGGAGAGAAGGACATCTGAGCAGAGCTTGTCCTGGGGACACGGCTCAAACAAAGACCAGAACCAGAGAGGTACTGAGGAGGACAGAGGGGACAAGCAGGACGGACAAGAGGGAACAAGCAGAGCACAGGAGGCGAGGGTGGAGGAGACGGGTGGGGCTCAGGAGGTGAGAGTGGAGGAGATGGGTGGGGCTCAGAAGGTGAGAGTGGAGGAGACGGGTGGGGTACAGGAGGTGAGGGTGGAGGAGACGGGTGGGGTACAGGAGGTGAGAGTGGAGGAGACGGGTGGGGTACAGGAGGTGAGAGTGGAGGTGACGGGTGGGGTACAGGAGGTGAGGGTGGAGGAGACGGGTGGGGTACAGGAGGTGAGAGTGGAGGTGACGGGTGGGGTACAGGAGGTGAGGGTGGAGGAGACGGGTGGGGTACAGGAGGTGAGAGTGGAGGTGACGGGTGGGGTACAGGAGGTGAGAGTGGAGGTGACGGGTGGGGCACAGGAGGTGAGGGTGGGGTACAGGAGGTGAGAGTGGAGGTGACGGGTGGGGTACAGGAGGTGAGGGTGGAGGAGACGGGTGGGGTACAGGAGGTGAGAGTGGAGGTGACGGGTGGGGTACAGGAGGTGAGGGTGGAGGAGACGGGTGGGGTACAGGAGGTGAGAGTGGAGGTGACGGGTGGGGTACAGGAGGTGAGAGTGGAGGTGACGGGTGGGGTACAGGAGGTGAGGGTGGAGGAGACGGGTGGGGTACAGGAGGTGAGAGTGGAGGTGACGGGTGGGGTACAGGAGGTGAGAGTGGAGGTGACGGGTGGGGTACAGGAGGTGAGGGTGGAGGAGACGGGTGGGGTACAGGAGGTGAGAGTGGAGGTGACGGGTG
Source organism: Ophthalmolycus amberensis (assembly GCA_024529925.1). NCBI lineage: Eukaryota > Metazoa > Chordata > Actinopteri > Perciformes > Zoarcidae > Ophthalmolycus > Ophthalmolycus amberensis. The sequence continues at coordinate 10,450 of JAFEUB010000322.1, read as the reverse complement.
GGGTACAGGAGGTGAGGGTGGAGGAGACGGGTGGGGTACAGGAGGTGAGAGTGGAGGTGACGGGTGGGGTACAGGAGGTGAGGGTGGAGGAGACGGGTGGGGTACAGGAGGTGAGGGTGGAGGAGACGGGTGGGGCTCAGGAGGTGAGGGTGGAGGAGACGGGTGGGGTACAGGAGGTGAGGGTGGAGGAGACGGGTGGGGCTCAGAAGGTGAGGGTGGAGGAGACGGGTGGGGTACAGGAGGTGAGAGTGGAGGAGGCGGGTGGGGCTCAGAAGGTGAGGGTGGAGGAGACGGGTGGGGTACAGGAGGTGAGAGTGGAGGAGGCGGGTGGGGCTCAGGAGGTGAGAGTGGAGGAGACGGGTGGGGCTCAGGAGGTGAGAGTGGAGGAGACGGGTGGGGCTCAGGAGGTGAGAGTGGAGGAGACGGGTGGGGCTCAGGAGGTGAGAGTGGAGGAGACGGGTGGGGCTCAGGAGGTGAGAGTGGAGGAGGCGGGTGGGGCTCAGGAGGTGAGAGTGGAGGTGACGGGTGGGGCTCAGGAGGTGAGAGTGGAGGAGACGGGTGGGGCTCAGGAGGTGAGAGTGGAGGAGACGGGTGGGGCTCAGGAGGTGAGAGTGGAGGTGACGGGTGGGGCTCAGGAGGTGAGAGTGGAGGAGGCGGGTGGGGCTCAGGAGGTGAGGGTGGAGGAGACGGGTGGGGTACAGGAGGTGAGGGTGGGGTACAGGAGGTGAGGGTGGAGGAGACGGGTGGGGCTCAGAAGGTGAGGGTGGAGGAGACGGGTGGGGTACAGGAGGTGAGAGTGGAGGAGGCGGGTGGGGCTCAGAAGGTGAGGGTGGAGGAGACGGGTGGGGTACAGGAAGTGATGGTGGAGGAGACGGGTGGGGTACAGGAGGTGAGGGTGGAGGAGACGGGTGGGGCTCAGAAGGTGAGGGTGGGGTACAGGAGGTGAGAGTGGAGGAGGCGGGTGGGGCTCAGAAGGTGAGGGTGGAGGAGACGGGTGGGGTACAGGAAGTGATGGTGGAGGAGACGGGTGGGGTACAGGAGGTGAGAGAAGAGAGGACAAGGGGGGGACAAGAGGTGAGGAAGGACGGGGCAAGTGAGGTCCAGCAGGTGAGGGAGAGTACTGGAGGACAGGTGGAGGCAGGTAGGGAGGTGGACATGGAAGCAGACGAGGAGCAGCTCAAGGCCCCTCAGCTGAAGAGGAAACAGAGAGGAGACAGAGGAAGCTCACAGGCGAAGAAAGTGGCAACTACAGAAAGTGGAGGAGCAGCCGAGTGTGAGTCCAGGCTGGAAGAGGACCCTGAGTCCGGTTGGGAGGACTCTGAGTCCAGTCGGGAGGAGGACGCTGCTGTTAACAGTGAGCCCTCTAAACACGGTGCTGGCAGCTGTAGGAGCTCTGGAGGCTACAGCGTGGAGGAGATAAAGGAGTTTCTGAAGAGGAGTAAGAACGTGAGAGGAGCCAGAGTGGAGGACTACCTCTCTGACAAGGAGAAGCTCTCCAGCTCTGCCAGATCTCACATGAGGAGCAAGGACAGAGGAGGTCTCACGAAGCAGGAAGGATACAGACTAAAGAAAATAGTTCACAAAGTGAACAAAGAACTGGACAAAGATGGCGCTAAGTGAGAGTCAGATCTCAGCCTACAGACAATTAAAGACACGTTTATGTTTGTTGGACCTTATTTGTTTAACCGTTTTAAATGATAAAGTATCGTGTTGTTCTCTCTCTCTCTGTCTCTCTCTCTCTGTCTCTCTATCTCTGTCTCTCTCTGTCTCTCTCTCTGTCTCTCTATCTCTGTCTCTCTATCTCTGTCTCTCTCTGTCTCTGTCTCTCTGTCTCTCTCTCTCTGTCTCTCTCTCTCTGTCTCTCTGTCTCTCTATCTCTGTCTCTCTGTCTGTCTCTGTCTCTCTGTCTGTCTCTGTCTCTCTCTGTCTGTCTCTGTCTCTCTCTGTCTCTGTCTCTCTCTGTCTCTCTCTCTCTTCTGTTGTTAACCTCTCTCTCTCTTCCATTGTGTGGAGCTGTCAGGAGATCTCATCACTGAGTCTCTCTTATTACATGATTACGGTGTAATTATCCTGTGAAGTTGTCTTTGCCTGAATCTATGAAAGACACTTAATGTCTTTTTAATGGGGTTTGGAGACTTTTTTTTGGAGGGGGGGGGGGTCTTTTGTAGTTACAGTGGACTCTTCAGTTTATTGCGTCCACATGTGATTGGCCTAGAACGCCGTGTCCTGATTAAGTGGCACTTGGATTCAGCGTAATTTGCTGCGAGTTTGTCAGTGAGACCGTCTTATCTTATTTATTTTACCGCTGGCCGTTGGCTTTGTCAGGAAACGCTGTCGTCTGCCAGCGTCTGATGAAGCTCCTGTGATATTTAGGACAGAGGAAGGGCGTGCGAGCAAAAACTCCACGTTGTGTAACAACGAGAACAGCCGCAGAGGGTTTATTTACGATAAACAATCACTTTATCAATATCTCATGTGTGCTGTCCAGGCAGCAACCTTTAAACAGTTCTATAAGCAAATGATAATGCATTATACGTATGTTTATAATTAATTATAGACATAGACGTCGTAGAAAGTGTTAACAATAATAATCTTTAGAAAACAGACTTGCATATAATGTTTAGTCAAACGTACGTCAAAATGTAACTTTTCAGGGGTTTTAAGTTTACTGCTTCATAACCAACTTACTTTCTTTGAAGGAGCATTTGATCCAAAGCTCATAATAGTACAAGACTGCTTATATTCAGTACAAGTGACCCAAGCAGGAATAAACAATCTCTGTTGATGTTTCTGTGTTTTATCCTTGGTCTCGTGTTGATCTCACATCTTTTAAATAAATAGAACCAAAAGCGTAGTTTGCCTGTTTACAAAAGTGAAAATTATCTCTTTTTTTTACCCTTCTGTCTTTGCCCATCATGCATATTTCTCGTTCTTTGTCTTATTCTGGGTGAATGCAGCACATCACTTCACACACAAACAAATATCAACATGACGCCTCTCTATGTTTTTCCTAACATGTATTTTTCTCTGCTTTTAGTCTTTCCCCAAGTGGCTGCAGCGCAGCTCACTGAGCACAAACAATATTAACATGTCATTTTTCTCTCTCTCTCTCTCTCTCTCTCTCTCTCTCTTTGTGTCTCTGCGCAGCTTGAGAGTCGCTGCCGTCTGTGATGCCCTCCCATGACGCCCAGGTCGGTAGCTGACACTGCCAGTGTGCGGGAGACGCCACTGCACAACCGGTCCTGGGCCGGCACCGTCAGCCGGTTATCGCCCTCGCTCTCGCAGGCTGGAGACTCCGCCCACCTACCAGTATCCACAACCATCAGCTCCGATCCGCCTTCAGTAAGTCCCTTTCAGAAACCGACACGCTGACGTCCTCACCAGCACCAGCAGAAGCAGTATCTTCAACGCAATCAGCAGCACCAGCAGCACCAGCACCACCATTATCACCACCACCACCACCAGCAGCAACCATCATGTCCAGTCGTAGAAAGTCCTCCACCCCCTGCATGGTCCGGGTCGTCAGGGACCTGCCTGAAGAGCAGGACGACCCTGAGGAGGTAATGGACATGGAAATACCGGCGGACAATGACGTGACAGAAAAAGAACAATCAGAATCATCTGAATCTGCAGGAAAGAGTCAAGATCCCCAGCAGCATAATTCAGAGAATCCAGACCAGCAGACGTTTCAAAAACCAGTGGAGAACCAGAATCCTGAGCCATCAGAACAAGAGGAGCAGTCGGATGAGAAAGATCAACCTCCTGTCATTGAAGATGAGGAAGCCACAGAGGAGAAGGACAAGGAAGACGTTGACTCTGACCCGGTGTCCCGGAAAAAGCAGCCCAGAGGCTACGAGTGCAAATACTGCCCATTTTCAACGCAGAACCTGAATGAATTCAAAGAGCACGTGGACTCCAGCCACCCCAACGTCATTCTCAATCCGATGTACCTCTGCGCTGTCTGCAACTTCCACACCAAGAAGTTCGACTCGCTCACAGAGCACAACGAGAGCCAGCACCCGGGCGAGACAAACTTCAAGTTCAAGAGGATAAAAAGGAACAATCAGACTATCTTAGAGCAGACAATCGAAGGCAAGGACAATTCAGTTGAATGTGAAGTGACGAATGAACGGGGCGAAGGCAACGGCAGCTCTCTGTTTCCAGCTTGCATATCAACCACAGTGAAAACCCCGAACAATATCCAGACGCTCTATCAAGGGAGCGAATTAAAAAGCCAGCGGGACGGCCTGTTCCAGAAGAATCAAATCACAGCGGTGAACATCAACGGAACGGTCATCATCCCTGAACCCACCATCCTCCAAGGGCTCTCCCACGTCGCCCCGATGCTCCAGCGCCCACCCAACTTCAACTCTGTACCAAAAATAGCTGTTCCCTTGAACACCACCAAATATAACCCTTCTTTAGACGACAACTTGACGTTGATCACCTCCTTTAACAAGTTTCCTTACCCGACGCACGCCGAGCTGTCGTGGCTGACTGCTGCTTCCAAGCACCCGGAGGACCAGATCAAAGTCTGGTTCACCACCCAGCGGCTTAAGCAAGGCATCACCTGGTCCCCGGAGGAGGTGGAGGAAGCCAGGAAGAAAATGTTCAACGGCTCCATCCCTCCTGCACATCACACGTTCACCGTCCTGCCTACAACCGCCTTCTCTCGGCCGTCTGCCAAATCCTCCCAGCAGACCTTTGTCCACACTACCGTCGGGCATGTAAGTCATGTGCGGACAACCGTGTCCAATGGGTTGAGCTTAGTCGCCGCCACAAACGCTCCCGCTGGAGTTGCAATTAGCTCCGGCCCGTCCCTTAAACGATCCATGCCGATGTACCTGACGACAGTGTTCGGCCCGGAGTCCAAACGGCCCATCATGGCAGTCGCTCCCCATTCCGGCAATGCTAAAGACAGGGGCCTCATGGCTCCTCCGCCCCCTCCTCCCCCAAAAGACCGCCTCCCAATGGCTCCGCCTTCTGTTCCTGTGGAGATGAAGAGACTTGTAGCACTTCCTCTGGTCACCACAGAGATGAGGAGGCTATCCGCTGCTGTGCCTTTAATGCCGCCGCCATCGTCGTCGTCCTCGATGTCTTTGTTGTCCAAAGGGAAGATTCTCTCGACGTTAGGAAACCCCAAAACAAAACCGGTGGTGTCACTGCCCTCCTTAGTCTTTCCAGAGTCTTTAACAAGACCACTGATAGTACCCCCGCCTATTTTTGCTCCGCCATTTAAAAACTCATTAATTTTTCCTCTTTACTCGCCCATCACTTCCAAAGAGAAGTACCCGAATACCCACGCTTTGCCAGCTGCTGATCTCAAGCTGCCAAACTCCCCACCACCTGTTGCCCCACAAATAAGGAGGCCAACCATTATCCAGTCCATTCGCGCTCCGGCCAAAGCCCAGAACCTGATTTCAGGGTTCCCTTTGGATAGCAGGAAACTA
>JAFEUB010000321.1:0-33891 GCA_024529925.1 Ophthalmolycus amberensis | reverse complement strand
GTGATCAGCCGGATTCTGATTCTGATGTAGCTTGTTAGCTTTGTCCTCTTTCTCATTCAGAGCAGGTTTCAGTCCGTGCTGTGTTCAGACCTCCGGTTCTGAAAAGTGAAGCCAATGTAGAAGTTCCTTAAAGCTGCATTCTCTCTACTGACCAGCAGGGGGCGACTCCTCTGGCTGTATACAAGTCTATGAGAAAATGACTCTACTTCTGTCTTGGTTTATTGCTTATGATGTTCATTTAGTACATGATGGTCCATTTAGAGTCAAATAGACCATAAAGCAGGGGATGCTTTAGGGCGGGGCTACACGGTGATTGACAGGTCACTGCCACAGCGTTGTCAGGACTGGCAGTTGTCCGTTTTTTCATCCTCGAACTTTAACCCTTTCACAGTGTCATTAGCTCCACCTCCTCCATGTGTCACTTCTGGTTCCAAAAAACCATAATGGCGACGGTCAGAATCACGAACTTGAGGCTTCAAAGCCGTAGCCCACAAACCAATGGGAGACGCTGCGGTGACTGTGTCCACTTATTACATACTTATTACATACATATGGTTCATCATGAAAAATGACTGACCCTCGGGTGGACACGTCAATTTTCGGTGCGATGCTATGTGGTGCGGTTGAAGTGAATAATTAACAAAGAAAATCAACAGGGATTTTGACCATTTTTATAAATTCTTCAGTTTTTCTCCCCGTTAAAGGTTTTTTGGGGAGTTGTTCCTGCTTTGATGTGACGGTCCTGCGACAGAGGATGTGTACAGAATGTAAAGCCCTCTGAGGAGAATTAGTGATTTGTCATTTTGGGCGATACAAAATAAATTGAATTGAATTGCATAAATGATTAACATACAACACATACAGTTAAGATGCTCCCATCAAAGCCACCAGACTCCAGCCAGACTAGTCATTTTACGGCACTGATCATCAAAACACACTTCATTCAAACTCAACAGAAAGAAAACCTTCTGTCCTCTGTCCAAGCCTCCAACGATCACCAACTCACAAGTGTGTCCTTGCACCGATACGGGTTTCAGTTGGCTGAAGTACTTCTTCAGCTGCTTTACCTCACGTCAGTCCTTTGTGGAACTAAAGTCGTTATATCGCTCTCTTTAAAGCCACAACAATAGTATTGTTGTCATAGTGGAGCTCTACGCTGCTGTAAAAATCACATAAAGTCAAATAAAAGGAGGCATCACTTTGTCTGGAGCTTAATTTGATTTGTGTCGCATACACTCATCAATGCAGTTAAGAAGTTACCTTCCACAGCTTCAAACGGAGCCTCTCCACAGTATCGGGTCTGTGAAAGTGTTTCATCGTCCTGTTGTCCTGCAGGGTCATAGAGGAGGAGCTGAGGGACATGTCCTCGGAGGACGTCCCAGCGCTCACTCCGCTGGCTGTGGAGCTGAAGACTGAGCAGGAGCAGAAGATGGTGACCCAGCTGGGCAAAATGATCCGCATCATCGGCGACAGGGTCTGAGGCGACAAGGAGTTCCAAGAGTGAGTCTCTCGCCCGCTGTGTCTCAGCGCTTGTGATGCAATACGGAAAATAGAACCGGGGTAGATGTGTAATACGCGCTCCGTAGTTTCTTAACATCTACTTAAACTGCATCCTGTCTCTCTTTCAGTGCGATCGACGGAGTGACTGTTTCCTCCAGCTCTGTGTGGGACCGCTTTCAGCAAGTGGTGGAAAATGTATTTGAGCAGGGGATCACCTGGGAGAGGATCGCTGTGCTCTTTTACGTTGCCGGCATCTTCCTGGGCTGCGCCTGATGTTGCCCTCCCCTCCCAGCATCTCCTTTCTCCAGCCCCTATCCCCAATCCCCAGAACCAACTCCCACCTGCCCCTCCTCCCAATCCCTACATGACCCATCCCCTGGTAACATCAGGCCGGATAACAGTATATATATATATGTATGTATATATACACACACACACACCAACATTATTTGCATAATTGATCAGATCATTATTATAATTGATGTAGCCTGGCTTATGATAAACAAGAAAAGCATTTTATTTTACATGTCTGCTGTTATGTTTCAGAGCTAAGACCAAACAAACAGCAGCCTACCTTTAACTCGCGCTATGATTCTTTGATCGTTTTTCCCGCGGCCACAACTGTTTTTTTCAGCCACAACATTTCTGCCTCCCTCCCCTCGACTACAGATTATGTCACACATCAATGCTATATTTTCATTGGCTAGAGAAAGTAGTGTAAAGCTAGCTTCAAACTACACTCGTATGCTAACTTATATTAGCAATACGGAGAAAATACAGAGACACTTCTCAGAGTAAAGAGCGTCGCCCGAGCGTCACCCGAGCGTCACCCGAGCGTTCTTTCTGCTTCCTCTCATCAAAGTCACTTTCCTATAGTATTTAGACATATAAACGTCCATATATATTCATGAAATTTGACACGTAGATTATTTGATATGTATGAATTAATATTACTTACGTTTGGTTGGCGATCGCCGAAGAAAATGACAGCGTAATGACCGGAAAGGGCGTGACGACGGAATCGTTCGAGACAGGCCAATAGCAGCTAGCGCCGACCGAGGCAGGCCATCGTTACGTTAGATCAGGGGTGTCAAACTCATTTTCACTCTGGGGCCACATCAGCATCACGGTCGCCCTCAAAGGGCCGGTTGTAAATGTAACTACTCCTAACATATTTAGTTTAGTTTCCCGGGATATCTGTGACTTCCACAACACGTACCAAGCAGAAATAGAGGTTATTGTTTCCATGGTTAATGGCGGACAGTTGAACGGCTTTCAGGGCGATAAGCCACGCCCCCTCTCCGGCGTGTCCAGTGCGAATGAACACAAATAGCCCCCGGCGAGACCGGCGGTGCGAATGGCTCAACTCAACTTTGACAAATCTTGACAAACCGACCACAGATTTGGTGCTTAAACAACTAACTTCTCGCCTCAAAACATCCTAAAATTACTTTCTGTGACTTAACAACAGTAGTATTTCGAAAGTTTCAACTTCCAGTTGTGTGATTTCTCCTCCGCCATTGTTTCCTGTTGCTGGTGCAACATGCATTCTGGGATATTTGGCTGTCCCAAGTACAGACAAGTCACCTCCGATGCATCCCCGGTAAAATGGGCGGAGCCACATCCGGGCATTAGGACTGTGCTTGGCTCGATGTGAACTTTGAATTGGAACAGTACTTGGGCTGAGACTGATAACGTTTCACAAGTCCACGAGTTTACAAGTACAGAGAAGTACACATGTTGAGAAAGACACGATTACTTGTTGGAAATCCTCTTTATGGGTTGTTGCATCTCCTGTCCACCTGTTGTGATAGTTTTAATGTCGGCACACAGACAACATGCTATCTCATCACTTCGACTTTCTATCTCATAATGTCGACCATGGGGATATTTTTATTTTCACATCTAACTTTTAATTTTTGCGGGCGGATTCGCGGGCCACATAAAATGACGTGGCGGGCCGGATCCGGCCCGCGGGCCGTATGTTTGACACCCCTGATGTAGATGGAGGTTGTAACGCTGCCTTGTGTCATTTAACGCGAGTAACCCACTGATGCTGTTCTGTTCCTCCACAGACGCGAGGATCGGCGAGGCCCTGATCAAAGAGTGAGTCTCCTTTCTGTCATCTCACGTCTCTACAGCACAAGATAGATTAATGAATATATTCAGTTTACAACGTCAAACCAAAAGCAACCAGTCATCATTGTTGATTAATTGTAAAAATACCAAAACAATTGTTCTGAAATGTGAAGATTTGCTGCTTTTCTTAGTCAAATGAATACTTCTCGGACTGTTGCCCTGACAAAACCACCCGTTTCAATGAGCTCTTTCTTCTATTTTCTATTAATGATTAACTGGGAAAATAATGAGCCATAATGAAACTGTCCTGAGCTCAGTATCTATAGTACAGCTGAATACTATAAAAATAATTATTTATAGAGATCAAGTTTCAGTTTCATTACTCTGACAGTTGTTCAGCTCTTACAGTAAATCACACTCATAAAGTGACTCATCAGGAGCACAGTAAAGGGAGGGAAACAAACATCACGAGTTTTTCAGTAATGGGTTTGTCAGTTAATCGTTTCCTGTCACCATGAACGTGGCAAGAAGCACTGAAACCAACACAATCCTCTTTTATTTGAAGTTGACCTCGTGTTGTCTCTCACTGTGTTTGTCGCGCACCAATACACCAAAGCAAATTGCTGGTATGTGAAGAAGCTACTTGGTGATGAGCCGGATTCTGATTCTGATGTAGCTTGTTAGCTTTGTCCTCTTTCTCATTCAGAGCAGGTTTTCAGTCCGTGCTGTGTTCAGACCTCCGGTTCTGAAAAGTGAAGCCAATGTAGAAGTTCCTTAAAGCTGCATTCTCTCTACTTGAAGGGCCGAGAATACTTTGTGTCTGTAGCTGATTACACATCAGAGCTGACTAAAATGACATGTGGTGTTCCCCAAGGTTCAATACTGGGGCCTCTTCTGTTCAACATCTACATGCTTCCACTAGCTCAGATTATGGAAAACAACAAAGTGTGTTATCATAATTATGCAGACGACACACAAATCTACATAACTATGTCACCAGGGGACTATAATCCCATACAAGGGCTGGGTAACTGCATTGAACAAATCAACAACTGGATGTGCCAGAATTTTCTTCAATTAAACAAAGATAAAACAGAAGTAATTGTTTTTGGTACCAAGGACGAACAATTGAAAATCACCGCTCAGCTTCAGTCACTGATGTTAAAACCCACAAACCAAGCCAGAAATCTAGGTGTAGTTATGGATTCAGACCTCAACCTGAACAGCCATATCAAGACAATTACAAAATCAGCCTACTATCACCTGAAGAATATATCAAGGATTAGAGGACTTATGTCTCAACAGGATTTGGAAAAACTTGTCCACGCATTTATCTTCAGCAGACTGGACTACTGTAACGGTGTGTTTACAGGTCTCTATAAAAAGTCCGTCAGAAAGCTGCAGCTGATTCAGAACGCTGCAGCTCGAGTCCTCACTAAGACCAGGAGGGTGGATCATATCACCCCAGTTCTGATGTCTTTGCACTGGCTTCCTGTCCAACAAAGAATTGACTTTAAAATCCTGCTGTTGGTTTACAAAGCACTGAATGGTTTGGGACCAAAATACATCTCCGATCTGCTACTACCTTATGAACCATCCCGACCCCTCAGGTCGTCTGGGACCGGTCTACTTTCTGTTCCCAGAGTCAGAACTAAACATGGAGAAGCAGCGTTCAGTTTTTCTGCTCCACATATCTGGAACAAAGTCCCAGAAAGCTGCAGGTCTGCTGAGACCCTCAGCTCATTTAAATCAAGATTGAAGACTTTTCTGTTTGCTGCTGCCTTTAATTGAACCACATTCAATTAATATATTAATCAATTTCCTGCATTTCTGCATTTTACTACTGTATTTTATTTCCTACACTGTTCTTAATTGCTGTTAAATCTCCTTTTCTTTTGCCTTATGTTTTGATGCTTTTAATGGTTTTAAAAGGACTGCACAATATATCGCCATTTCCTCCGGGACCGAGTTCGTGCAAGGCGTACACTATAAAACGCAGATCGGCAGAGATCTTTTCCAGACGTGGTTTGTGTGCGAGTAATTGCAGAATTGCGGCAGTGTATGGTTGATTGCGTGCAACGTAATGTCTCAGGGAGACATCGATTATTGTTTCAATGTATGTTTTAAATCTCCTTTACTTTTGCCTTTATGCTTTTAATGGTTTCATGTGAAGCACTTTGAATTACCTTGTTGTTGAAATGTGCTATACAAATAAACTTGCCTTGCCTTGCCTTACTGACCAGCAGGGGGCGACTCCTCTGGCTGTATACAAGTCTATGAGAAAATGACTCTACTTCTGTCTTGGTTTATTGCTTATGATGTTCATTTAGTACATGATGGTCTATTTAGAGTCAAATAGAGCAGGGGATGCTTCAGGGCGGGGCTACACGGTGATTGACAGGTCACTGCCACAGCGTTGTCAGGACTGGCAGTTGTCTGTTTTTACAGTGTCATTAGCTCCACCCTCTCGTGTCACTTCTGGTTCCAAAAAAACCATAATGGCGACGGTCAGAATCACGAACTTGAGGCTTCAAAGCCGTAGCCCACAAACCAATGGGAGACGCTGCGGTGACTGTGTCCACTTATTACATACTTATTACATACATATGGTTCATCGTGAAAAATGACTGACCCTCGGGTGGACACGTCAATTTTCGGTGCGATGCTATGTGGTGCGGTTGAAGTGAATAATTAACAAAGAAAATCAACAGGGATTTTGACCATTTTTATAAATTCTTCAGTTTTTCTCCCCGTTAAAGGTTTTTTGGGGAGTTGTTCCTGCTTTGATGTGACGGTCCTGCGACAGAGGATGTGTACAGAATGTAAAGCCCTCTGAGGAGAATTAGTGATTTGTCATTTTGGGCGATACAAAATAAATTGAATTGAATTGCATAAATGATTAACATACAACACATACAGTTAAGATGCTCCCATCAAAGCCACCAGACTCCAGCCAGACTAGTCATTTTACGGCACTGATCATCAAAACACACTTCATTCAAACTCAACAGAAACAAAACCTTCTGGCCTCTGTCCAAGCCTCCAACGATCACCAACTCACAAGTGTGTCCTTGCACCGATACGGGTTTCAGTTGGCTGAAGTACGTTCTTCAGCTGCTTTACCTCACGTCAGTCCTTTGTGGAACTAAAGTCGTTATATCGCTCTCTTTAAAGCCACAACAATAGTATTGTTGTCATAGTGGAGCTCTACGCTGCTGTAAAAATCACATGAAATCAAATAAAAGGAGGCATCACTTTGTCTTGAGCTTAATTTGATTTGTGTCGTATACACTCATCAATGCAGTTAAGAAGTTACCTTCCACAGCTTCAAACGGAGCCTCTCCACAGTATCGGGTCTGTGAAAGTGTTTCATCGTCCTGTTGTCCTGCAGGGTCATAGAGGAGGAGCTGCGGGACATAAGATAAGATAAGATAAGATAAAATAATCCTTTATTAGTCCCTCAGTGGGGAAATTGCAGGATTACAGCAGCATTGCTCACAGCAAATAAAATTAAAAGATAAAAATCAAGTAATATAACTAAACTAAACAGTAAACAGTAAAACAGTAATAAAATAGGACAGTAAAGAAGAGTATTAAATATAAAAAATAAAATATACCAGCATATACAGAATATACAGACGGAATAAAAAATATAAGAGAATACTTAAATGTATTGGATATTGCACCAGGTGAATGAATTAAAGTGATTAAGTGATTAAAGTGATTAAAGTGTTCAAGTGTTCAGTGTGTTAGTGGTCCACCGAGAGCAGTTTGTTGTGCAGCCTGACAGCAGCGGGGAGAAAGGACTTGCGGTACCTCTCCCTCAGACACCGGGGGTGAATCAGCCGGTGACTGAAGTAGCTGTGCAGAGCTGCCAGAGTGTCCTGCATGGGGTGGGAGGCGTGGCTCATCAGGGATGAGAGCTTCGCCATCATCCTCCTGTCTCCCACCACCTCCACAGTATCCAGTGGACACCCCAGCACGCTGCTGGCCTTCCTCACCAGTTTGTCCAGTCTCCTCCTGTCAGCTGCCGCGATGCTGCTGCTCCAGAAGACCACTCCATAGAAGATGGCTGATGCCACCACGGAGTCGAAGAAGGTCTTCAGGAGTGCTCCCTGCACCCCAAAAGACCTCAGTCTCCTCAGCAGAAAGAGTCTGCTCTGTCCTTTTTTATAGAGAGCGTGAGCGTGGTCAGTCCAGTCCAGTTTATTGTTCAAGTGAACACCCAGGTACTTATACGACTTCACGACCTCAATGTCCAGTCCCTGGATGCTCACCGGTGTCGGAGGAGGGCGTTTGCCCCGGCGGAAGTCCACCACCAGCTCCTTGGTCTTGCTGGAGTTGATGTGGAGGCGGTTCCGCTGGCACCATCCTAAAAAGTCTTGGTTTACTTCCCTGTATTCTCTGTCATCATCGGCGGAGATGAGGCCGACGATTGCAGAGTCGTCAGAGAACTTTTGCAGGTGGCAGTTTGCAGAGTTGTGTTTGAAGTCCGAGGTGTAAATGGAGAAGAGGAATGGAGCCAGAACGGTTCCCTGTGGGGCCCCTGTGCTGCAGGACACCCGATCTGACTCACACTCCCGTATCCGCACATACTGTGGACGGTTGGTGAGGTAGTCCAGGATCCATGCAGTGAGGTGGTGGTCCACCCCGGTCTGCTCCAGCTTGTCCCTCAGAAGCAAAGGCTGGATGGTGTTGAAGGCACTGGAGAAGTCGTAGAACATGACTCTCACAGTGCTTCCAGCCTTTTCCAGGTGAGAGAGGCATCTCTGCAGCAGGAAGATGACGGCGTCATCCACCCCGATGCCGGACTGGTAGGCGAACTGAAGTGGGTCCAGGGATGAACTCACCAGAGGGCGGAGATGGGCAAGGACCAGCCTCTCCAGGGTCTTCATCAGGTGGGATGTCAACGCCACCGGCCTGTAGCTGTTGAGGTCCTTGGGCCGCGGGTTCTTTGGTACCGGTACCAAGCAGGATGTCTTCCATAGCTGTGGTACTTTCCCCAGCCTCAAGCTCAAGTTGAATATGTGCTCCGCTATCCTGCACAGCTGGTCTGCGCAGGATTTGAGGAGCCTTGAGCTGATGCCGTCTGGACCCATGGCCTTCCTCGCCTTGATCCTCCTCAGTTCCTTCCTCACTTGGTTGAGGGACACGCTGGGGGGTGGGGTGCTGTGTGTTGGAGTGGGGGTGGGTTGCTGGTCGTAGCGTGCTGAGTATGAGAGGTGTGGAGGGGAGCCGAGTGCTGTGGGAAGGGGGGAGGTGGAGGGGGAGGGGGGGTAATAATCCACAGGGGATGCAGATGATGGGGGTCATCTGCATGTCCTCGGAGGACGTCCCAGCGCTCACTCCGCTGGCTGTGGAGCTGAAGACTGAGCAGGAGCAGAAGATGGTGACCCAGCTGGGCAAAATGAACCGCATCATCGGCGACAGGGTCCGAGACGACAAGGAGTTCCAAGAGTGAGTCTCTCGCCCGCTGTGTCTCAGATGCAATATCGTGATGCAATATGGAAAATAGAACCGGGGTAGATGTGTAATACGCGCTCCGTAGTTTCTTAAAATCTACTTAAACTGCATCCTGTCTCTCTTTCAGTGTGATCGACGGAGTGGCTTGTTCCTCCAGCTCTAAGTGGGACCGCTTTAAGCAAGTGGCGGACAAAGTGTTTGAACAGGGGATCACCTGGGAGAGGATCGCTGTGCTCTTCTACGTTGCCGGCAAGCTGGCCGTCAAGGTGGGTTGGCTTCTTTTCTTCTCGGAGCTCGCCTGTCCATCAGAAGGTCTGGCAGTGCTGTGACCTGCCTCGATGAGGAGGGTTGTGTTCCAGCTGGAGAGGCGATCAGCGCTGATGCTCACTACCAGAATGATTCTTGTTCCTTGGAATGCATCTGTCTTTGCATTACCTACTGCAGCTGCTAGTGATTTATCGGGCGTCCATCGGATCGCTCAGCCAACTTTTGGCGCGTTTCACTTTGTATTTTCCATTCAAAGCTTTACTCATCGCCTCAAAAGTGTAATGTTTTAATTTGAAATGTCTTCATTTGGGGGCTTTTCCAAACAAATATTGATAAAAAGTGATTGTTTGCGCTTCTGTGTGTATGTCATATATATATATATATATATATATATAAACATATATATCTCATATCAGACAACAGTCTGATGTTCACTGATCCAGCCATGTTATTGAATTTGGCAGCATCGTCTCTTTGTGTATGGACCTCTTTGTGTTTCTGCTGTCCATCAGATGGTGAAGGCTCACCTCCCTCTGTCAGTGAGGGACATCCTGAAGTGGACCGTGGACTTTTTCAGGAACAATCTGCTGGGCTGGATTGGGGATCATGGAGGATGGGTATGTTGGGCCTTCATTTCTTCCATGTGCTTCCTCTCAGAGCACTTTCCTCTCTACCATGTTGGTTCTGTGGTTCTGCGGAACGCAGCGATACTGCGACCTTTGTTCAGTTAGCCTCTCTGTATGAGATGATACAGCTGTATAGATGAAGCTCTCTGCGTTTCCTTCTTGGTGGGACTGCAACAAGGCGGGGCCAGCCCTATAAACGCCAAAGTCTGGCCCTGATGTACGGAGTATAGTTTTGGAGTTTCCCCGTTGGCCGTTGCTCTTTTTAAATAAATAGGGGGGGACCCTCCTCCATAGAGTGCCGCAGGGATGACGTCATTTTGTAGAGCAATCCCACAAGTTAGCTTAGCAGTGGTTCTCTTGACCAAAGACAGCCTACATGATTTTCCCATCCACGTTTAGTCTCATTTACCCACATGTTAGCAACCGGCTTAAGACACCCTAAAAGCCTCAAAATTCACGAGAAGGGTATCTGCTGATGTATTTTATATTGTAGAACAAAGCGTAAACTATCATAAGCTTGTGTTAACCACAGACCTTATTTCAGGCATCCGACCAAAAACACATCAAAACAACCATTGACTTTGAGACGACTGAACAGGAAGTGCAAAAATGCTGACTCATTTCTGTGTTTTAGTCCCGCCCGTTTGCTCAGTGCTCCAATCAATTTCCCCATTTCCTGTTATACTTCGATATGCTACGTCTGCTCAAAGGTAGCATTACTATGGAACTGAAGTTTTATTATACGCACTCACTGTGTATGTAGACACATCTTAAGTTGGCTAATGTTAGCGAAATGCTTGCTAACTAGCTAATGTAGGGCTAAAGCTAAGTTGATCTGTTAATGTGAGATTCAGACATGTTAGCTTCCTACTGATCTCTGTGGTAACGTGAGAGAGATTATTAAGATGAATTATCGTTAGCCAGAAAAGATCACGCTAACGTTCCTTTGCTAATATTATCTCTACCTGCCGTGCCAACGTAACTTTAGTATTTGTCATTTATTTGGATATACACAAAGTCTGACACCCCAGCAGAAGTTACCTGTGTGTGTGTGTGTCCCTCCATCACATACTGTAGTCCTAACTGTTGTCTTATTGATGCTACATTCTGATACACAGAAATGTAATGCACCCGGCTAAACGACATTGACTAGCATCACCAGGCAGAATTGAAAATGTAAATTAGTTCCACGTGTAGCTAGTACGTTGTACTGGAAGGTGGATTTACAACACTGCAGACCAGCCAATGAGAGAGAACCTTCACCACCTCGACACGGCACTTCCTGCACAAACCTGCTGTTTTTAAATAGCCACCCTGCTAGAAAAACCAGCATAGACCAGCAAAACTGGTGACCAGCAACACCAGCATATGTTGTGTTTTGGTGCTGGTATGCTGGTATGCTGGTATGCATATCAGCATACCAGCATACCAGCATATCAGCATACCAGCATACCAGCATTGGATGCTGGTATGCTGGTATGCTGGTATGATACCAGCATCCAATGCTGGTATGCTGGTATCATACGAGCATTGGATGCTGGTATGCTGGTATGCTGGTATGATACCAGCATCCAATGCTGGTATGCTGGTATGCTGGTATCATACCAGCATTGGATGCTGGTAGCATACCAGCATACCAGCATTGGATGGATGCTGGTATGCTGGTATCATACCAGCATTGGATGCTGGTAGCATACCAGCATACCAGCATTGGATGGATGCTGGTATGCTGGTATCATACCAGCATTGGATGCTGGTAGCATACCAGCATACCAGCATTGGATGGATGCTGGTATGCTGCTGGTCACCAGCATCCATCCAATGCTGGTATCATACCAGCATTGGATGCTGGTAGCATACCAGCATACCAGCATTGGATGGATGCTGGTATGCTGCTGGTCACCAGCATGCATTACACTGGTTGTGGTGTTGGGACATGTTGTTATGCTGTTTAATAGAAGTAGATGCTGAGGGTGGTATCTTTCTCACCAGGTTGGTATGCTGGACAACCAAGTTGAATGTTGATATAATAAAAACGGGGCACATTAGATCATTACACTGATTCCTTGTCTTATGTATGCTAGCATCTATCAAAAATAATGACAATGTCAGGTTTTAAAAACAGTATTTTCATTTACTATAAGCCAGACACAATAAAGAACATGGTAACAATATTAACACTTTAAAAAAGAGAAACAACCAAATTCACTATTTACATAACTATTTAGAATTATTAACTATTTAGAACTATTAAAACATCAACATCAACTTACCAATTAAACTAGAAAACATTAAACATTTCAGTCACTCTTTAATTAAGTGATTTTTTGTTTTTGTTTGTTTATGTCCATGATCTTCTCAGTGATGTAGCGTCCAGCCTTTGCCCATCTGGCCTGCAACTCCGTCTCTTCCAGGTTCTTTTCCTGGAGCCACTCCTTGAAGCAGACTGAAAAGAAATGTAAAAATGAACAGTAATGTGTCTGTCACGTCAGAACAAAGAAACACTTGACATCAAATAAGCCGATCCGTGGTATCCGACAAAGACTATATAGCTACTGCTACATCAAGAATGCCATACCTTTCAATGTTTGCAGCTTCTTTGGGGTTAAAGGCCGGCGGGTGGTTTTGGTGGTGGGGCACTCCTTCCCTGTAAGGCTTCTTTCCCCCAGGGTTTTTGTTCCCCAGATTGCCACTGCCAATTCTTTGACAAATAAGGAGTCCCGATTGTTGTTGTTAATTCTGACCCAGGCCTCTTTCCTAATATCAATGTCTCCTCCCAAGGTAATCTGAAAAAAATCCAAAACATAAACAATCAAAACATTAGATTGTAAATCCTTGAAAGATAGTTATTATATTAACCAGTGAATACAGATGCAGAGGTCTTGTTTACTTCTATATACTATATGTTTCATTGTTTAGGTTTTGGCAATGCATATATAGTATATTGTAAAAAAAATGGGTACAAATATTGTACCTTGTTTCCAACAGGAGATACAGTTGGTTCCTCTCCAGCTTTGCATCCAGTTTCTGCAACTACATAGAGCATAAGGTGAACACAGTTGCAGTTCCTTGTCTACTTTTACCTTCTTTTTTACTTTCATCAGGAACTATATTTCTACAATTTCACTTATACCAGTGAATATGGGCCTACTTAGTTATTTTTTACGACTGAGCCTTATTATCAAGTGTTACCATTTGGGGTTGATGTGCTGCTCAACTTCTTCAGCAGCTGTTGCTGCAACTCAATGTTGAGAGCACGGAGTGTTTTGTTTTCAGCCTCAACTGCTGCTCTTGAGCTCTTCTGATCCTCTAACCTGTAACAGAGGGAAATATGTCATGACTAACTACATTATTAGAAATATTCAAATATTTAATCAAATATATTAAGTGAAACTATCTGGCTATTTATAGACAAGACCTGCACAGAGCTCATCAATATTCAGAAATCATTAAAGACTAAATCTGGGTTGTATGTGGTACTTATGGCATCTAGAATATAGCAAATTAAGTAATGAGCACTCACAGATAAATGGATGCATATCTCAATGTGTCTGTTTTAAATCAAAGTTAGGTCAAATTAAAAATTGGACAAAGATCAACTCACTGTTTTCTTGTTTCCTGCAGTTGCAGGAACATTTCCTTATATTTCTTTAGGTAGAGATGTTGTTTTTCTTTTGCCTCCTTCAAAAGTTTCTCTGGAACAATCCCACCATCATCGTCGTCATCACCATCCTCTTCTGAAAAACTGTCAGAGAGGATACGCTCCCTGACTTTTTTTAATGGAGTTGGGCAGATTGGAGACTTTCTTTTGCGATTTCTTCTTTCCTGAAGAATAGCCAGGAGGTTGGTTTTCTTGGCTTCTTCCACAGCCTTTTTCTGATTTGTCTGGAAACATAGATAAGAACATCATGGACAAGGTACCATTGTTTAAACTTAGCAACCAAAACCAACAAACCAAACCAACAAAAAACACAAAAAGATATTGCAATATATAAATGCTTTAGTTATAACTATATATTATATATATATATATATATATATATATATATATATATATATATATATATATATAACATTTAAACTAGGGAATCAGATCAGGGGGCCTCAATAAAATCTCTCTCTCTCTCTCTCTCTCTGATATATTATATATATATATGGCAATCATTTCCACACAGAAACTTTACTTATATGTTGGAGAGGACACCAATGCAACAATAATTTATCCATTTTACACCGGTAACAATGTATTAGTTAATATTGGGAAGTTAACTGACATGCATTGATTTGGCATCACTTTTCTCCGACGGAGGCGGGGCCGGCGAAGTCTCCTTCAGCAGTCTCACACGGACTCGCTTGCCAGCTGACAGCTCCTCCTCGATTTCCTCTCTTGACTCTGGAAATTACACTGGATGTAACGTTAAGTACTTAAAAGCAGCACCTGCTATATGTACATATAGCTACATATCAGTATTACTAGCTAGTACCTTGTATAGCATTTTACGGTTAGCAAACCGTTTAGAGGCTACGAACAGAAGATATTTGGGCTAACAGTTATATGGGATTGTGTAACTTAGTAGCCATCGTTACGTTAGCTAACTACACCGCGTAACTTAACTAACGGTAGCGTTAAATAAAGATATACAGGTTCGCTATTTCGTTTAATGAAACAGTTGTTAACTGTTTAACGTTAGTTATTAATGAACTACATGAGCTGTATAACTTACCCTTGAGGAGCAATATCTGAGCCTTGAAGAATTCCTCCTGCCAGCGCACCCAGTAAATCTTCTTAATATCGTAATGGCCTACGTTACCGTCAAAATCCTTAATATTGGAAGAGGGTACAATCTCTTTACATCCGTCGTCGATATATTTGACATAGGCAAACATCCTATCCGTTTAGTCCGTCAGTTAAACGGTAAAATGCCCAAGTACCAAAGTATGCGCGAGGGGTTTTAAAGTTATATGCGGAAAGCGCGTGAGGTTTTTCAACAATATGAGTGTTGGGCGGATTTATTACTGGATTGTTAGGCTGCATGGCTTTTAAGCTTAATACCCTAATAGGTAACTGATTTTATGTCACACTATATACTGTGATCCAAGCATTTAGTTGCCAAACAGCTAGTTAACTTTAACTAAATTGTTATAAATAAAATATTAGTTATAAATTAAGTGTATATTTAGTGGTTTTAAGTGGCAATTAATTGTGATTTGAATTCACTATTTTGTAATTTATTTTTTCTCTTTTATTAATGATGTACATGTTATTTTAGAATTTTAGAATGTCCAAACGTAAGTACAAATTGTACTTGGAGCCAAACAACACTATTCAAATACCTCGTTCAAGACTGAAAAGAAGACATTTGGATGTAAGTCTGCTCATGACACACTGTGCTACCCCCTTGTGATATATCAAGTGTTTTATTATTTTAAATGTCTTACCTGATTATGTTCTTTTAAGGTGGCAAATAGTTGAAACCACTGTACATTTTAAAATCTACCTCAGGCTTTGGATGTCACTGGTGACCACAACAATGAAGAAGACAGAATCAGTCCTGCAGATGTTGAGGTGAGATGGTAATATGCTCTTCAAATATGTGGTGAGATGTTATTAGGGCCCGAGCCGTCGACAACGTCGGCCTGGCGAAGGCCCTCTTGAAATTGGCTGGGGTATTATTATTCTGATCTTTATTTTTAATCTTTGGGACTGCTTGGGGGGGACTTGCTGTACTCCAAAACTCACCAAATTTTGGGGACTTGTCAGGCTTGGTGAAAATAGCCATCTGACAATGGATGCATCTTTCTGTGAAAAAAAATGGCTCTCTAGCGCCCCCTACAAATCGCCACGGCGACGCCCCTCGGCCAGTATCTCCGATTTACTTGAAATTTGACCCACATGTCCCAATCCGCTAGATCTAAATAAAAGCCTCTCAGACCCCTAAGCTCCGCCTACTTAGATTTTCCGCCATTTTGAATTTAGTGTAAAACCCATTTTTTCTATCTCCTCCTAGATGCTGGGTCCGATTACTACCAAATTTGTTCTGGATCATTATTAGAGCTATGTCATCAAAAGTTATTAAAAGATTTTTGATACCTCTTACCGTTTATAAGATATAGACCAATAAACTTCTTAGGGGCGTGGCTTAATATCAATACACATAACTTCTCAACCCTTTGTCCTAAAATTCCAAAACTTGCAGCATATGTGCACATCGCATGCTGTAACATACCCTGTGAAATGTTTTTCATTCAACCACTAGGGGGCGCTACAGTAGACCCGCGAAGTTGGCATTTTTGCCACTTTTCGCCAATTTCAGCCTTCGCATTTGAACGAACTCCTCCTAGAGAATTTATGCGATCAACTTCTCCTTTGCTCAGGATGTTCTTAAGACCTTTGTGATTAAAAGTTATCAAAATCTCGCGCTTTCATCGAAGAACCTTGACGTGGCGTGGCGGCCATTTTGCCTCACTGTTTTTGAAAAAACGAATTTGTATAAGTTGTTATAACTCCAAGGTACATTATCCAATCCGCACAAAACTTCTTATGCATGATAATCATTCAAGCTTGAACATATTTCAATTGAAAAAAATTCAATAAATCATAGCGCCGCCTACTGGCTAAAGGAAATGTCATATTTTATACTTTTCTTTATAGCTCCTAGCCAGGTGACCTGATGAGTTTCAAATTTGTTAAGGATAGCCTTAAGACATTGATGATGCATGATCATCAATATTGTGCGCTTTCGTTGAACGCTGTTGCCGTGTCGACGCATCGTTCGCCATGAAACAGGAAGCTGATGGTTGAGTGTGTTGGGATGCTCAAAAACTCATGAAACTTTGTAGATGTGTCGTAGGTCACAGGAAGACATAGTGTATGTGGTTTTTTGGCTTGGCCGTTTTAAATTGCCTCTATAGCGCCCCCTACAATAATTCGAAAGAGCAGCCCCGGCGCTACGTTTGAGCTACATGTATGAAAGTTGGTACGCACATGTATCCTATGGAGACTTAACAATAAGTCTCTTGGAACCATGCTCTAAACCCGACCGGAAGTCGGGAAGTTTGATTCATGTGTCATTTTTCCATCGATTTCGGCCTATTTCTAGTCGCTATACTTTAACGAACTCCTCCTAGGGACTTCATCAGATCCACTTTAAAATTTGCTAGCACCATGTCAAGACCGTTGTGATTAAAAGTTATTAAAAGCTTTACATTTGACGGAATCGTTTATCCGTAGCGGGCGATTACTTTATGTGATTCCTCGTGAAAAAAGCTGATGTACCTCAGCTGCACTTCTTCCAAACGGTCCCAAACTTCTCATGCTTGATAACACTCACGGCCTGAGGATGTCTACAAGCTTATTTTCACTAGTACTCACAGCGCCACCTGCTGGCGAAAGGAAATCTGCGTTTTCTGACAAACTGCATCCCATTTACACTACGCGGTTCACGCTTGACACAGAGCAACACGACGCACGCGTTCTGTAGCGCCAGGCAGAGGACGCAGGAAGCGTCGGACTGTTTGCAAAGCGTCAATTCCGGCACCAGGCGGTCCACGCGGGATTAAACACGTCTCGCTCTCTCGGACGCGCAGGCCAGAGTCCCGCCGGCACGCCGACGCGCGCATGGCGAGGGCCCTTCATCGCTGCTCGCAGCTTTAATTTGACACTGGTCCTTACTACATTTAGTACTGTTGTTGTTTTTGTTAACTTAGTGCTTGTGTAATCTCTTTTTCATCCTATGCAGACCACGTCTCCATCTGGCCACTTTGAGCTTACGCAGCATTATGATCAAGAAGACACAATTGACCAGGTGAGCTCTTCTAGCAAACCACACCTGCAAATTTTTGACTTGTTGTTGAATTTGTTTTCTGAAATTTACCCCAGGCTTTGGATTTCACTGGTGACCAGATCGATGAAGAGGACAGAATCAGTCCTCACCTGAGCCCTGCGGATGTTGAGGTTCGGGATTTATGTGCTCTGTCATTCCATATGAAGACTACATTTCTGGAATTTCTTTTTTTATCAATGTGCTTCGATAATATATTTTGCATCCTATACAGGTCATATCTCCACCTGTTAATCCTGATCTTCGGCTGGATTCAGATGACACGGCCGACCAGGTTAGCTTTTCTACCAGCCATACTGGAGGGGTGTTTTATGATTGCCAGTTAAGCAAGCCTTATTTAAAAAATTATGTTTTATAAATCCTAAAGACCTCGTTTAATCATCAGTATTTCCACAGTATTCCAGCTAACATATGTCCTTTAAATGTATCAGAAAAAGGTAAATAAAGATAATGTAAATACACTTTGACAAGTTTCAGTCATGGCTGTAGTAGTGTTAGTATAGTATATAGTAGGCTACATAGTGAAAGTATTTTCTCCATTTGCTCTTTTAATTATTTTTGGTCATGTAAATATAATTAAAGGAATCTCTCCCAAGAATACTCGGGCAGGATTAGACAACCCAGACAACAATCTTTACCATCATAGGCTGTTGCATCCCATACAAACCTAGTGCCATCCAAATGATGGAGAACATTAGTTCTATTAATTGGAAAATCTCATTTTCCTAATATGAAAATGTTCTTATGCCAAGGTCTTATTTCATACTAAAAAGTTGTGGAATAGCATTTTACATTAAACACAATTACATGCATTTGCAGCACATCCAATAAAAAAAGGAAATCACAATAACACAGGATTTCAAATCTACATGGCATGATTAGGCTCCAAGCTCTGCTGCAGGTAGAGGGAGGTGGGGCTTATAAAAACAAAATTGGCTCCTGTATAATTTCAAAGCCAGATAATAATTCACTCTCTATTTAGGAGCAGCTGAGATAGTCACTAAAATGAGATAGCTGGTCCATCATGTAAGCCTTGTTAGGTTAAGCTAACCCATTTTTACAGTTGTCTGGGTGGACAACGACATTCCATTCCAATACATTACCTTAAATAATCAACATGCAACATTTTCTCAGGTACACAACGGTATGTTTATTCCATAATACAAACCTCTAAATCCATCATGTGTCCATGAAAACAGCTTGTCTGTCTATTTGAGTTGCGCTAACTTGTGTTAGTGTGTGGGGGACAGTGAAGGGGCTGGTTTGAAATTGTGCCTAGCATTGTACATTTGCCTCCGTGTACACATGAATGGGTCAATAAAAAATGTACCCACTTATATAAACGTTTTTACACAGCATTACCAGTTTTTCAGCCACCATGGATTCTCCAATATGTTTGAAAGGGGACGGTGAGGGATGCTCAGTTTGTTGCAGTCTGCAACCTCACTGCTATCCTCCAATTCCTTCAAATGCACTTATGAATGTGTGTTGTTTTTGTTTTCTAGCTAATATCTTCATCTGGTCACTTTCTCCTAACTTCTGAGCTGCAACCAAGAGATGCGGCTTCCTCACCTGAAGGCAGTGTTTATGGACTCGATTCAGATCTGGAAGATCTTGGAGAAGATGAGCCAGTTAGAGAGACAGGTTTTGACATGGACTCAGACATGGACTCAGTTCTAATGTCAGCAGGTACAACAACGAAGGCTGAAGCACTGATCATGATAATGAGTCATGCAGCAAGGCACAATATAACAGGGACACAACTTGATGATTTATTAAAACTCATAAATACTCTGTTTGGCAAAGAGGTGCTACCAAGGTCAAAATATTTGTTCAACAAGGTCTTTCAAAACAACTCAGACAGTGTGGAGTTTCACTACTACTGCAAAACCTGTAAAGTATATATTGGCACAAAGGGAGACATAACAGACAAAAACATTGCACAGTGTTCAATTTGTAGTACTCCTATTGAAATCGATTCCATGAATCGTTCAAGTTTTTTTATCAACATACCAATTGCACCTCAAATTCAGACACTTTTAGAAACTCCTCAGATTCAAAACAACATGAGCTACAGACACCAAAGGCCACAAAATGATCATGTGATCTCTGACATCTATGATGGCGAAAAGTATCAAAACTTATCAAAACCAGGTGGAATTCTGTCAGATCCAAACAATTTGTCGTTTAATTTCAATTCTGATGGCTCACCTGTGTTCAAGTCTTCCAGATTTTCAATATGGCCAATTCAGCTGCATTTAAACGAGCTTCCTCCCAAAATGAGATTTAACAATGTAGTACTTGCAGGTCTTTGGTTTGGTGCTCAAGAGCCTGTCATGTCCATTTTTCTCAGACCTTTTGTTGAACAGGCCAAAACACTAGCATCCAAAGGTGTGTCCTGGAGACAAAATGGAAACTGTATAAATAGTAAAGTTGTTGGACTATGTTGTTGTGTAGATTCAAAGGCAAGACCAACCATGCAAAACACAACACAGTTTAATGGGTACTTTGGTTGTGGTTTCTGTTTACATCCTGGTACTCTTGTAGAGAAAACAGCGAAGTATACTGTGACTGCCACTGAATATCCTGACAGAGAAGCAAAAAAAGTGCTGGCAGATATGGAGCAGGCAGTAGCACAAAACAAAAGTGTCAGAGGAGTGAAAGGTCCATCACCACTCATCAACATGCCTTATTTTGATATAGTGTGGGGCTTTGTTCCAGACTATATGCATGCTGTGTTACTTGGTGTCATCAGACAACTCACAGAGCTTCTTCTGAACAACAGTGAGCAACCCTACTACATTGGGAATGGCACCACTATGAGGGTGCTAGAAAACAGAATGAAGGACATAAAGCCACCACACCTGATAACTCGACTACCCAGACCTCTTGCAGAGCTCAGGCACTGGAAAGCCTCAGAGTGGCGAACATGGCTCCTGTTTTACAGCTTGCCTGTCCTGACTGGTGTACTTCAGCCATGCTATCTGAAGCACCTAGGCCTTCTGGTGTCGGCAGTATATCTTCTTTTGAAAGAGAATGTCACCTTCCAAGACATAAACAAAGCAGATAACATGCTGTTTGAGTTTGTTGCAAGGTTTCAGTTGCTGTATGGAGAAGTGTCAATGACATTTAATGTACATCTGTTAACTCACCTTGCAAAGTCTGTGAAACTGTGGGGGCCACTCTGGGCACACTCAGCATTTGTGTTTGAAAATGCAAATGGTGGGCTGTTGAAACTGGTTCATGGAACTAAGTGTGTAGCTCTACAGATTGTGAACAAATTCCTGTTGCACAGAGCAATACCTCTCTTAACCTCCAGGCATGCAGTAAGGGAGCAAGTCAAGGAGTTCTGTTTGGAGATGACAAATGACAGAAGAGTAAAAAGTTTCACAAAATGTCAAGACACAACTGTTCTGGACAACGGGAGAGTGACAGAGACCACTACTGATGAGAAGAGTGCCTTTGTGTCTGCACAAAAACAAGCACCAGATGAATTGGTAGTGCACAAGAGAATGGTGCATAAAGGACTGGTGTATACCGGCAAAAGCTATACCCTCAGTAAGAGACGCAGGGACTGTTTTGCAAAGCTCAGCGATGGTGTTTATGGGGAAATTCAGAATATCATATCCCTTCCTTCAGAAGGAGGTACAGAAATTGCTGTATTGTTCAAAAAGCTTCATACACATACCTCCTTTCCTTTATCACAAGGTTATGGGTTTGTGTCACATATCCGACTCGTCAGTGGAGGACGTTTTTCTCCAGTGTGTCTGATTCCAGTTGACAGGTTAGAGCAGAAATGCATGATGTTAAAAATAAGTGATCAGATGTACATTTGTGACTTTCCAAATTCACATGAGAGAGACTAGTCTGACTAGACTGAATCAAAGATGGTCATTCTAGCTTGCATTCATTTTGAGTTGGCTGATTAGACTTTATCTCAGGTAGAGTTTAGGCTTAGCTATGCTGGGATGTACAGATGTGGAGAAATGTGTTTGTACCTGTGCTGTCCTTGTTGTACTGTACTGTGTATCATTTGACCAGATAAACGCCATCCAAACATCAAAACTCTGAACACTGTCTGCTTCTTGAAGGGTGAAACTAAAAACATAATCAATTTTCTGCTTCCTTTAACATGCATAGATGCACGCAATGTAGATACATGAACTCAATCTCTAACATGAATTAAGGTTTTACAGGTTTATGTATTAATTGTGATTGTAACTTTAAACATAACATCAAACTTTTCACATGTATTCAGTCATCTGTTTGTTTATCTATTTGTAACTTTCATGAACTCTCACTGGCCTAAGAACAGTGCGGTCATTAGCAACAGTGATTCAGCAAACTTCTATCATAAACTTCAGAAAATGTAATATTGTCCAAAAATAATGCAGTGTTATATATGGATATATTTTACGCAGTTATGGATAAGAACAAAACAAGACAATACATACCCACGATGCCACCATGAGGCATATGATGTGTACAGATAGCGCTGGATTAATCTGATACTAAAAATATAACCTCTCAGTGCCATGCTTCCATACTTCCTAATTACTGATCACTACTGACATCCTCTAATTCTTAAAGTGACCACAGCAAACTACAGGAACCCCTTTAGAAAACACACAAGATTTCTAATGCACTAACTTAACTGTAACAGAACAGTACCGTTCCACAAAAATAACAATTCACAATTTCTCTAAAATGACTTGAAAATTAACCAGTATCCATTATTGTTTCTTCCATAAATTTTCAAAATCAGACTTTGCTTTTGATTTTTTATTCGTTTGAATATATTAAATAATGAAGGAAAATGGCAATGACAAAATTGATGATTTGCACAACATGAGTAGAATATTGCCATGATCACTATATTATTTTTATATCATAATAATAATTGTAACATTTTTGTGAGCTATATGACATGGCATGCCCCTAATTACAAGATCGAAGTCATGATACTAATGAAAGAAAAGATCTTTAAAATATCAGCTTAACCAGCAAGGGACCAGGGACCTGGTGGACCAGCTTCATTAATGAGTTGTTGCTGGTGGACCAGCTTCATTAATGAGTTGTTGCTGGTGGACCAGCTTCATTAATGAGTTGTTGCTGGTGGACCAGCTTCATTAATGAGTTGTTGCTGGTGGACCAGCTTCATTAATGAGTTGTTGCTGGTGGACCAGCTTCATTAATGAGTTGTTGCTGGTGGACCAGCTTCATTAATGAGTTCTTGCTGGTGGACCAGCTTCATTAATGAGTTGTTGCTGGTGGACCAGCTTCATCATGCTGGTGGACCAGCATCATCAATGAGTTCTTGCTGGTGGACCAGCTTCATTAATGAGTTGTTGCTGGTGGACCAGCTTCATCATGCTGGTGGACCAGCATCATTAATGAGTTCTTGCTGGTGGACCAGCTTCATTAATGAGTTGTTGCTGGTGGACCAGCTTCATCATGCTGGTGGACCAGCTTCATTAATGAGTTGTTGCTGGTGGACCAGCATCATTAATGAGTTCTTGCTGGTGGACCAGCTTCATTAATGAGTTCTTGCTGGTGGACCAGCATCATTAATGAGTTCTTGCTGGTGGACCAGCTTCATCATGCTGGTGGACCAGCTTCATTAATGAGTTCTTGCTGGTGGACCAGCTTCATTAATGAGTTGTTGCTGGTGGACCAGCTTCATCATGCTGGTGGACCAGCATCATTAACGAGTTCTTGCTGGTGGACCAGCTTCATCATGGTGGTTGACCAGCTAAACCAGCACCGAACCAGCATAAACCAGCATAGACCAGCATAGAAAGTATGCTGGTCTATGCTGGTTTTTTTAGCAGGGCAAGCATCAACAGCGACCGCAATATGTTTTGTATTCACTGGACCCAGATCTTGGGGGTGGGTGCGCAGTGGAAAACGAATAGAGAAGAGCTGAGAACAGATCTGTACCGTGGAGACGCAGCATTAGTCTGATACGGGATTGACAAACGATGGTAGTGTTCACACATGAGACAACACAGTGGCTGCGCAGTACGTTAGGGGTTAAGTTCCGGTGGTGGAAAAGTTTTCAAAGGAGTTTGAGGGGCTGAACATCGCTGACCCAGCTGCTGCTTCAGCTTGTGAAGCTTTATTCACAGTTCTGCTCACCGTGAAGTGCACAGCAGCATAGCAAGGCGGAGGGATATTTCTCATGTTTGTTGTCACTTCCTGCACCGACAATAAAACATTCCGGAGCCACATGGACGACAGATAGTCAATCACATTTGTAAAAAAGTAATCGGCATTTAGTCGCATGAATGTTTTCCAGATGCATGTTTTCCACACCAGGTGATCGGAGCTGTCTCTCCACAGATCAACAGTTTTTCGGATCTGGCGGTGGCGTCCGTGCAGAGTGTGTCGTCGCTGAGCTCCCACAGCTACAGCCTCGTCCTCATCTTTGTTTACCGGCCTGGCTCTAGGGAGCGTCATCACCTGGAGACTAACCAGACAGCTCTGAGGCTCGCGTTCTCTCACTCTCTCACTCACTCACACACACACACACACACACACACACACACACACACACACACACTCTGTTGTGGAATATTTCTATGTCGAAGTTCAGGAGTGAAGTTTGTTTTGTTCAATGTGTTTAAAATAAAAGAGTCTTGATGAATGATCAAAGTTTCAAAGAGTCAATTTAATGTTTGCAAACAGAACACAATCACAGTCACGTATTGCAGCGAACTGTGAATATGCTCTGAAGACACAGTTTCAAAGATGATACTTATACATTTCACAAAAAGGAGGCAAGCAGAACAAGAGACAGAGACATGAAGGCGGGGGCCTGTGTTTCACTCCTTATCTGAGTCCAAGGGCAGAGAAGCGCTTATCTCTGCAGATGGTTGGTGGTCAAAGCAGTCATTGTTCTATGCTATGAATTCTGCCTTTGCAGCATATCACACAGAAAATATGATGAGGACATGTTAAAACATTTTTTATCATTACAATCCACTCTTTTGGTTACAACATAACCACAATTAAACATAGTAAAAAATGTAAAAATACTAACTAGAGAGCAAAGGGTAGACTGCCTTTGTCTCAACAGACCCCAGAGGATTATTCTGCCTCTGTCTTGAGAGGTCTGTTCCTAGCTAGATCATGAAAGAAACATAAAACAAATCAAACCAAAAAACATGAGTCAATTACACAGTTGATATTGCAAAAATCTGTTTTTGTGAGACAAAGTCTCTGGTTGTTTTAAGCAAGCAATACAGTTCAATAAACACAAAACAAAAAGATGAAAGAAAATCAAAACTGTCTCTACACCTGAGTATCGGAATCATCTGAGGAGTCAGTGTCGCTTTCGAGGTCACCTTGGTGGAGTTAGTCAGTTGTTTGCTGAGGTCTTCTACATGTTGGTGATGGAGTAATAACAGAGGTAAAAGAACACAAATACCAATTATGAGGAATAAACAATGGGTGAAACGGGTGCCCCCTACCCTTCTAAGAGGGCTCCAGGAGCGCTGTCGTTCCATGGTAAGAGTGCAACAGTCACGTGAGACTGTTATCCTGCCACTCTTTTGTTACTGTCAACAGGCATATACATAACAATCAAAATTCAGATGAACAAGAATATAATAAAAAATAAAAAGACCCTTGCTCCCAACACTGCTTCTTGATGAAGGGGCCTTGGGTGTGCTCCGTTACGAGCCCTACTTCTCAGGAACACGTTGAGGTTGTGATGGGTAGCGGGTACAACATCCTGACCACGACGTTCCCTTCAGTGCACCGGTCAACAGTTCAGTCTGAGACGCAGGACGACCTCCAGCCAGATGTTGTGGTCACGCGATAGGTGAGGAGCTCCCAGAATGCATTTCGGCCAATGAGTTCGGCCTGTTTTGCTCTCCACAAAGGAACTGTTTACGTTCATGCAACCAAAGACCGCTGTAACGTGATTGGTCAACACTACTCAGCCTGCAGCGTTATGATTGACTCTGTTTACACCTCGTGGTGAGCATTCTGTCGTCAGGATATGTTTCCTGTAGTTTCAGTCAACCAATGATTTCAATGACTTTACCAGTTTTGGGAACCTCGGCTCCATAATGCAGCCAAAGAGCATCTTTTCATGTGGCGCTGCCCATCAGGTGGGTCACAGTCACATTATGACTGCTGGACTGCAGACTCACCAGGTCCACGCCATCATGGCTGTTGGTGAAGAGGATGGGCTCTGGCACTTTCAACGTCACCTCTGAATGGATCTCTTTCAGGTCGACCACGTTGAGAATGGGCTCCTGCATGAAGAGCACATGGAACAGGTTGAAAATGAACAAAACATAGAAAAGAAAATATTACAAAAGGCCTGCAAATGTATGAACACATCTCAAGTGTTTCAGGGTCACAGCTTCCTCTGAGCTGGTGGAGACAGGATACGAGGGGAAAGAGATGCTACATATGTGAACCGGGGACATGGTGGTCTGTGATTTATGCGCCCCATCGTATCAAAATGTGCAGAGAAATTACGTTTTTTAAACGGGTGAATAATCATAGAAGGAAAATCAGATGTGGAAACACTGACAAATAAACCACTCAATAATTATAAGTGCTGTTCTAGTGCTCTGTAAGACCTCCATGATTTCACTCATCAGTGGGGACCGGCGCTCCATGTAGTGGTCTTTGCTGGACCCTTTAGACCACAGCACTGGGAATCTTTTGAGGAGCTGGGACCAGTGTCTCGATTAAGACCGGGGGACGTTTCACCCACCAGAAGGAGCCTGGTCGGGTCGGGGGCATGGATGGAAAGGAAATGTTTGACTTCCCAGCACAGAATTCAGATGAAAATAAGTGGATCTTCTGCATTATGGGGCCCATAGAGCAGGCACTGCAGTGTGTTCTTGAACCTGAAACCGGTCCGATTAGAACTCTGAATTGTGAAACGAGCCCTCGGTCACTTGCCTTGAGGAATTGATCCAACTCCAGGAGCTTTTTAGGGAAGAAGCTGGCAACCAGGTGCTCGGCCTGCAGCAGGAAAGAGGGAAGGTTTCATGATGCGCTGAACGTTTGCTTACAGCGCTAACAGAAGGCGTGAGGATCAGAGGATCTACTCACCTCACTGCTGATCTGCTCCCTGAACGTTTCCACCTGTCAACAGATGGACGGCCAGTTAGAACACAAACACATTCCTGGAGCGTTGCCCAACAGGGCGACGCACTGGCCATATGATCATGTGATGACTCAGCGCCAGCCTGTGAGCATTACTGACCTTACTGTATTTACAAACAGCCCAATACGATATGTCAGCCTAATTCAACTATTATATCTAATACATAGTAGCCTACTACTAATGTGTTACAGCAGTTTGAGAAGCATATACGATGCACAGCTGTACTGGTTAATGAAGCAGCGACGCTGTCCGTTTCACCAGGTTATATTCATGTACTACATGATCATCTATTGTCCTTAAAGGGAAGTTTGTGGAGATTAAATCATATATCGAGTTGTCATGATACACATTACGTCTGCATTAATAACGACCACATACTAACTCACGTTAATTACAATAATTCTGCTTACAGGAATACCACAAGCTATTGCCTTATTCCGAATACAAACGTGTACGCAAACATAGCCAGTGTATAGCTGGGAATGTACTTATTCATATTTATTATAAAATCTTTCTTGAAACTGTTAAATGTATTTTTTTCACTTTACTTTTCTTCCCCTCTACAATAAATGGTTTACAGTGTTTATTTCATATTGCATAACCTTATTTGTTTAGTACATTACTAGAAAACGTGCTGTATCGCGAATTATATTGTTATCGAGATATGACATGACCTATCGATTTTGGACATATCGATGAGCCCTCCGCAATCTGCACGACAAATAAAGCATCAACACATGCGTGACCGGTAATATAATCATCCATGCATAGCAACAGACGGGATCATACGAGGTTTCCACGGTACACGCGCAGTCATTGTAGTCACGGAGACCAGGTGGAACGTGTGGAGTGGGAGTGGAGCTCCGTGTCCAGGCCGTGGATGGACGAGGTCCAGGCCCGGAGTGTCTCCGAGGGGTCGGGCGGGCGGCTCACACACTCACCCTGGTCTTCAGGTCCCGGTCGACCTTCAGAAGAGACGACATAGCGATGAATACACGTCAAAAACCCGCTCGGTTGTCCGGAAAAGCAAAATCTTTTCACTGTCGCTCGAGCAAGCATGCAAGGATGCGCCGTTTCCGCAAGCTAATGCGGCAAAAAAGCGACACGACATTGCGTTTTGTTTTTCTCATTGGTACCGTCAGCAGGTATTCCCTGGCGGTCAGCAGTATGTGGCACCGCCCACCCAGACGGAGCTGGGGTCAAAATCGAGCAGACCCTTATTGACGACATTTTCTTTATTTTTTAAAGGCGGCTGAAAACGGTCCGACTTGACCGCAGTTTTTTGTCACCGTCCCCTGCTGCTGCCGCCTGCTCTCGTGCAGCTCATCTGGAACGAGCCGAGTGAGGGTTCTGTCCCGCCGTCGTGTGTTTGAGGGTTCTGTCCCACTGTCATGTGTTTGAGGGTTCTCTCGCAGACATTTTGAGCCTGCAAAGTCAATTTACACAGAAACATTTAAGATTAAAGATGGAAAAAATCCACATGAAATCACACATGAAGCGTGCCCAGGGGCTGAGCGAGAGAGAAAAGCGCCTTCTTGCTATGCTTCTATGCTGTCAAAAAGAAAAATGAAGAACGACGATTGTAAAGTTTCTACTCGGTATTTAATCCTGTGCAGAATATATCCTTTTAGTAATCCACTAGTAATAGTAATCCACAAAAATCAAAGAAAAAGAGTAAAAATCCCTTAAAATGTTTTATATCCCAGAGAGCAAAATTTCAAAGTCCGGAGATTTGTAATCCATCATCCAGTCCTCACGAGTTCTTCTAGTTTGTTTCCCCACGACTGCCCCGATGCTCTCAAAGCATCGATTTGTATAGCCAGCTCGAGACCCGGGAGAAAATCCACTTTTTGACCAAGTCCAGTCCAGTTGTTTTTTATTCAACAATTGCACATGTTACAATTTCACAAATTGTCAGTAAGAAATGGCAAAATACAGACATTTAAACCAACATGCCAGGGGGGCAACGCAGAGAATAGAACATATAGACAGAAATAAAAGCATGAAAATAGAAAAAACCTAAATAATATGAAGAGAAAAGGGGACACTAAGGCACAGACTCTAGTGTACAAACATATATCACAGGCTACGCCTGCATTACTGTTCTTATGGCCTTTTTGTTGGAACAGCATTTCAGACTTTTTAAATACATTTCAAGCTCTTTGTAAAAAACACAGGTCTTGCTCTATCTCTCTCTCTCACACATCAAATCTACTTTAGAATCAACACTTACACATAAAGGTTTACTAGATTATGGATCCATAAATGTGGTCAACACACGTCACTCACTCGTTTCGTTGTTTCTGTTCTCACTCGTAGCTCTGCTGGTGGCTGAAGTCTCTGAACTACTGGAGAGCATTTACTGCTTTTGTTCCTTTACATTTTATCTGCGGACGTCACAATATTTGTGCAGAACAAAATAAGCATTAATAAGGACAGGAAAGTCCTCTGTTTTGTGTCCATCGTCCTCCTCTACGCCGCTAACCATGACTTCAGACGGCCGCCGCCGCTCCGTAGGGCTGATATCGCCGCTGGACTCGCCGCTCACTAATCGCTCCACTAACAGCTGCTTCCTCCGTAATAATGCAGACTTTAACTGAACAACAGCTGCTAGTAAAGACAGCAAGGTCAGCATCACCTGTAATCAGTTGTCCATGTTGAATTAACCTGGTAGTCGATCGGTAATCAATGTTGTCTGTGGTCTTCTGGGAAAGGGTCACGTGATAGGGATGTGACGAATCAGGGAAGGACACGTCGTGACTGCTAAGAACCAATCAAGTAGCGAACACGGGTGTGGGCGTCATCGTTTCCAAACATATCCGTTTTCGACCGTCCACACGAATACGCAGTTTTCAAACTTATCCGTCTTCGGTGCTCTAAAACTCTGCGTAGTGTGGACGCTCAGTGTAAAAACATATGCGTTTAAAATGTAAAGGGAGTAGTGTGGGCGTGGCCTACAGGAGGTGATAACGTGTTGGACAGTTTGTGGTGCTGGCAGTGCTCACAGAGACCGGTTGGTTGCTTCCTACATGTGTAGTGTGCTGCATAGATTGCTGTTTCCTATTCTAATCTTGATATTGTCACCTCTCCTGCTTCCTCCCCTATATCTTACTCTGCTGGTGTCTCCCGCTCGTCTCCTGGTTGCCATACTCTGTTGATATTTGTCCTATTCCTCTGCTTTGGATAACTTGATACAGATGTCTACTTTGTTTTTGTTTCGTGCATGTTTGGCTAGTTTGTCCACGTTTCCATTTCCCCTGATAATGATAATGATGGGCCAGCTGTATACACAGATAAAGAAATTCGAGGTGCGTTTAAATATTTCAATTTTGTGACTAGGAACTGCAACAGCAGAGCCTGTGCTGTCTGTAGCTGGGTCTTTTGATCCATCAGTAAAACATGCACATGCTCTGAGTATGGGGAGTAGAACCCACTCACTAAATCTCTATTTTTATGTCTAACCTCAATTTGCAGCAACTCCATGTCCACCTCCGGTTCTTTTAGCAACCACACAGGAGTTATTGGCCAAATGACAGAGCTCTAGATCAGAGACTCCTCGGCTTCTTGCTGCTGCGTCTCTTATCCAGCC
This sequence comes from Ophthalmolycus amberensis, assembly GCA_024529925.1. Lineage (NCBI taxonomy): Eukaryota > Metazoa > Chordata > Actinopteri > Perciformes > Zoarcidae > Ophthalmolycus > Ophthalmolycus amberensis. The sequence goes on along the minus strand of JAFEUB010000321.1, from coordinate 3,393 downwards.
ACAACTTGTCTTTGGTACTTCATGTCTTTCCCAACATGCCTGTATTACTTTTCTAGTTGGATGATTATCTTCATGACCCTTCAGATTTATCCGATAATTAACCAACAGTTGTTTTCTGTGAAGACACAATGGCATTCCTCCTGTCTCTACTTGGATGGCGCACACAGGTGATGTTCTTACTGACCTTCACGACCTCTGAGGGCCCTGGTCTGGTCTGGATAACATCCAGCTGTTTACCTGTGGCTTCTGCTGCTGAACCATGTGCTATACCACTATAACCTGATCTGGATTTAATTAGAGCTTTGTCAATGTATCAGGGATGCAATGTCTGCTCCCCAGTCCAACACTACCAGACAACTCATTACATTTACAACTCTTTTACACTTATCACTAACATTTTTAATCTGGTCTTTCTGCTGTCAAAGTGTCCTCCTGAAAACCGAAATGACTCTACTATTTCTAACTTGTTGTCATAAAGATTCAGCTGGAAGTTTCCCCTCGTTCTCAGTCTCGTAAAGAACATTACTTTCGTTTTTTAGATGAGCATTGGCCTCTAATTTGATGGGTTACTTGCATCTTTCCCTGGCTTCCTTATAGGAACAATAACGCCTCCTTCCACCTTGCTGGTATGCTGCCTTCCTCCCACACTTCAGTATACAATATCAGTAACTTCTTCAGCCCATCTCCACTGAAATGCTTTACCATAGTTTAACATATTTCATCATCTTCTGGGGCAGTCATTCCAGCTTCAGCAACTGCTCTTTATTAGTCACCGCAATTTCTTTGTCAGTTGTCAGCACAGGATTACTCCACTCTCCACACTTCTCCTGTTGTATTTCCAACGGAGTCACAAAACTTCCTCCATTAGTCCGTTAGGCCTTCTGTTGTCATATCATTGAGAGTTTCTATCGGCATATCTTCATTCATCTTACTCAGATGACCATCACGCTCTTCCTTAAATCTCTTCCAGTTGGCTTTCCCAAAAAATCATTTCCCACCCCTGTCTACTTCTGTTACTGGAGTATGAATATTTATTCTGAAGAATGTTGGGTCGTGATCACCGCCTATGGTTCCTTCATGATACTTTCCAGTCACACACTGCAGCAATGTTATTAGAAACTAGTGTTTGGTCTGGTACAGACTCCTTTCCTGTATTGATATGAATCATTGTTTTACTTCCATTATTTCGGCTGACTAGATTCCTTTCATCCAATACTTCTTCTGTGGCTGGTCATTGCTATCAGCTATCCCACTCCCACATAATGTGTTGTGTGCGTTGAAGTCCCCACACCACACTATGCTTGCCCTGTCTGTCCCGTCTATCTTCCAATTTGCTTAATTCTATTCTCAAACATGGATTATAATAATTCACCACTACAAATTCCTTCCTTCAAACCACACTTCCACCACATACCGTACTACCCCATCTTATACCCATATAACCATTAGCATATAAACATACACATATTCTTTATTTTGTGTTTACATCTTATCTCACTTTTGGGGATTCAATAGATAATAATATAGATACTAACAATACAAATAATAATAACAATAATCAGAATCAGAATAAAAACCGATATAATAAATGTGTTTAAACGTCTTTTGCAACATATCCATAAATGCTGATTTGAAAGTGTGACATTTAAGCTTTTATAATATATTCATTCAAAATAAGGTAAACACATACAATATGGTAAATGTGTTAAATGATTTACAGCATATAGAAATGTGTATAAAATAATGGACCGTTTTACTTATTGTTTTCCAAATATGTCTGAATTATTTTTTCAAGCAAATATTTGCATTTACACGTTTGCTTTTACATTATTGCTTCTGGGATCATTTAGTGTAACATGTGGATTAAATGTTCCATTAAAGACTAAACAGGAAGTCAAAGAAACAGTTACTTCCTGTTAGATCCGATCTGTAGGCTACTTGTAGTTTACTACCTCGTTCAGAAGGGAGGCGGGAAGAAGAGTTTACTTAACTTTAGAAGTGTTTCTAGTTGGTGGCCATGATGGCGTGTGAATGTAACGGGATGTCAGGTAAGCTCAACGCACACTTAAAGACGTCTATTCAAGTTAAAGTGCATATTCCTATTTATCATGGCTGTATCCCGCACAGTGACACCATTGTGAACATGTAACGGAGTTGTACCCCAAACCGGACAGTTTTTAGCTAATGTTTCAATACAATTCACTTACAATGTTGATAAAAATGATCGTGTAATGTTTTCAGTTGATTTAATGGTGTTAAACTGAAGTTAAACTTCGTACCTTTCAAACGAAATATTGTTGTAATTATTACAGTTAGCTTTGCCTTTACCAGAGTCGTTACAACGATGCTAACACGGGTGAATTAGCCGTGCACTGCTATTGGCCTAATCCAGGGGTCGGCAACCCGCGGCTCTTTAGCCGCATGCGGCTCTTTAGCCCCTCTGTTGCGGCTCCCTGAGTCTTTGTGCAAAAAATAAAAAAATAATCTTTTTTTATTTATTTTAATGTTTTTTGTCAGTGGACAATCTTTCAAAGGGAACACCTCATATCTTGGAGTTTGAGGTGATACTGTGTCACGGAAAATAAAAAACGTTTTAATATTTAGTCAACTAAAATGTGCGTCACATCCTATTACGTCGCCGTCAAGCGCCTTCCCCTGCAGGTGGCTCGTCGTGATTGCAGACTCGGTAAGGTTATCAATGGATAAATCCAAAAAAAGAAAACTCCTGGAAGAAAATAGAAAATAGAGAATTTAATTCTGCGTGGACGTATTTATTTGCGTTCACTGCCTACAACGCTGGCCTACCTGTATGCTTAATATGTGGCGAGAAATTTGCAAACAACATAAAATCGAATGTTGAAAGACACTTTCAGACCAAACACACAGCATTTGCTGAAAAATATCAAGCTGGAGATGCGCTAAATATCGCTCCCGCCTAACAGATGACAGCCTGCAGTCTTGTTTGAAGCTCAAAGTCACATCTTACAGCCCTGACATAGAGAAACTCTGCAGCGATGTTCAGAAACAAAAGTCACATTAAACAGGTGAGAACACTATCATTTAATAGGCTATTATCTTGGAGAAAAATATTTATTTTAGATCCTGAACTGATGTAGTTGTGTTTTTATGTTCAGGCGCGACGGTTGATGGCTGTACGTGTCTGAGGAAAGAAGAGGATGACATCGCACTGAAATGGACTTTAGTCTTACTTAAATACAAACTGCCTATTTTTTTAATCTATACTCATTTTAAGATATTAGGCTGCAGCTATATGTTATATTTATTTCAAAGTAAGCTACTTTTTATTTAATATTTTTTCCACAAACATGGGGAGAGGACCCAAATAGACTTGACTTGTTCTGTGTTTGATTCACTTCTGCAGCTATATGTTTA
>JAFEUB010000320.1:162500-226529 GCA_024529925.1 Ophthalmolycus amberensis | reverse complement strand
ATATAACTCTAATATCCTACTTATACAAGTTATAGTTCATATACTGAGTTATATAACTCTAATATCCTACTTATATAAGTTGTAGTTCATATACTGAGTTATATAACTCTAATATCCTACTTATACAAGTTATAGTTCATATACTGAGTTATATAACTCTAATATCCTACTTATACACGTTATAGTTCATATGCTGAGTTATACAACTCTAATATCCTACTTATACAAGTTATAGTTCATATGCTGAGTTATATAACTCTAATATCCTACTTATACACGTTATAGTTCATATGCTGAGTTATATAACTCTAATATCCTACTTATACAAGTTATAGTTCATATGCTGAGTTATATAACTCTAATATCCTACTTATATAAGTTATAGTTCATATACTGAGTTATATAACTCTAATATCCTACTTATACAAGTTATAGTTCATACACTGAGTTATATAACTCTAATATCCTACTTATACAAGTTATAGTTCATATACTGAGTTATATAACTCTAATATCCTACTTATATAAGTTATAGTTCATATACTGAGTTATATAACTCTAATATCCTACTTATATCAGTTATAGTTCATATGCTGAGTCCACACGTTTGCATTTAGTTCAGTTGGACTATGTAGTGATACAAACAGTTCAGTTTGTCAGGTTCATGCAACATTTATGACATTGTTGGTCAGTCTGTCTGCTTCACAATCATATTCTGCTGCAATAAAAAGGATTGAAGTGAGATGAACAGACTGAAAACTTTATCTTATTAGATAAAACATGTTGACACAGTTTTCCTTTGGGGACATCATTTGAAGTTCAAAAAAGTAATAAATCGCAATATAGGCCTATGTTATCGCAATACTCAGAATATCGCAGTATCGTGATAATATCGCAGTATCATGATAATATCGTATCGAGACCTAAGTATCGTGATAATATCGTATCGCGGGACCTCTGGTGATTCCCACCCCTACCCTGTGGGGGGTACTGCAGAAATCCTGGGTACCAGGGTCATTGCTACAAGCCACCTGGTCCCCATGTGAAGAAAAGTGAGAACTCTTTCATTCTGTGGATGTTGGCCTTCGCCAAAGTTGTCCCTTGTCAGGGATTATTTTTGTTATTTTCATGGACAGGGTTTCAACGTGCGGTTGGGGATCTCAGAATTGTTCTTTGCAGACGATGTGGCTCTGTTGGCTCCTTCAGACCCTGAACTTCGGGATCAGAGTCAGTACCTCCAAGTCTGAAGCCATGGTTCTCTGCCAGAGAAAGGTGTATTGTTCCCTCCTGGTTGGGAGTTAGTTCAGCTTTAGAGATTTGGAGGGAGCTGGGAGCAGAGCCGTAAACCAATGAGCAGAAGAAAATGGATGGCTGGATAGAAATTGGATCCCAACTTTTAGTTATCTAGTTTTAAGGCCATGTAGGTCACACTCTGAACTACAGATTCAAACCTCACGGTGACGCTAGATGAAACGTCAGGGAATCACCAAAGTGAATAGGCTTAAATCTCTGGGGACCATGAATATGTATACAATTTCCATCTCAATCCATGCCAGAGTTGTTGGGATATTTCAGTCTGGACCAAAGTGTTGGACCGACCCAAGTCATCCCAACCAAGAGCCAGGCCACTAGCATGGATAAAAGTACAAGCGTGACCACAACAAACACTGGTGAAGTGGCCTTTGCTCCAATCAAGACGATGAAAGGTCTCCTGGGCAGTGAATAGACGCTTCAGGCAGGTTAAGACAGACTACAGCACTGGAGGGCATTTCCTTTAAAACAGAGGTCTTCAACAGGGGGTGCGCTGTCCCTAGGGGGTCCGTGGAGGTACTGCAGGGGGTCCGCGAAATTGTTGGTTGATTAGACAATTTAAAAAAATGAATAATAATAATAATTTGTTTTTTTCTCTAAACATGAATGTGTCCATTATTTTAATAGTTCAGTATTGTATGAAAGAACAGGTATCTTTATGCATGGCAGTGGCACTAATAGGCCATCACTCATTTTAGTTTCCACATTTATGTTTAAAATAAAAACGTCTATTTGAATATCTTGTGTGCATAATTATCATGCAATTGACAGACAATGTTGATATTGGCATTGGTATCAGCTGACAAGGTATGTTTATACATGGCAGCGGCACGGCCTCCCTACTCACTGTACCTTGCACATGTTTAAAATAAAAACATGAATATATGAACCTGTGTATTATTTGAATAGCTTAATATTGAATGCACAATAAAGAGGTATGTTTATACACGGTACTAGGCCCAGTTAATATAAAACACAATTTTATACAATATATATAGTCGGGGGTCCCTGCTCCATCTCTCTATCAGTTTGGGGGTCCTTGGCCTGAAAAACGTTGAAGACCCCTGATATAAAAGGTGCTAATGCAACCAAGTTTCTCCCTGTGCCACCTGCACAAGTGTTGCCAGTGAGAGACTCTAGGAACCATGCTGTCTGCTAACACAGCACAGATGCTGGACAAGTGCTACACTACATTAAAGGATGCCTCTCGCTATGTAAACATTGTATATACAGTACAGAGACATCTTTATACTGTATCATCCAGTCCATGTATATCTATTCTTTTTTTTCCAACTTACAGATACGTGACTCGTACATGGACATTTTATTTCTGCTTTTATTGTTGGTCACTGGTATATATATATGGTATATATGTACACACACACACACACACACACACCTTATACTTGTGTTCATAACATATTTTATACATAAAGTGGCCTGGAGTGAGCTCCAGGCCCGTGAACCTGGAAGACAAGCAGGTGTAGATAATTGCTGGCTGCATTATGCCAAAGACTATTTAATTTCATCATTTTTTCGAAACATATACATAGAACTTAAAACACAAAACATATTTAACATATATTTCAAATACATTTAGGAAGTTTAGGTTAAATTTGATGTGTTTTTTTCTCAACCTGTAAATGTTTCGTCATCAACTTTAAACACTCAGAATAATGGCATCACTGGTTTGGATCGGAGTAATTTTGACAAGGATTTGCAGATTTCTGCAGACTGCACGCCATAAATAACGGGGTTAAGGCTGCCGGGGATGATATGAAACAGAATGGCAGAAAGCTTCCTGTAGGCCGAGTACTGAGGGAAGCGATGCAGAATAATGACAATAAACCCACTGATCAACATAATCAGATACACAACCAAGTGAGTGCTGCAGGTCTTCAAGGCTTTACTGTTCAGAGACTTGCTATTACTGGTGAGACAGACTACTGTAATCTTTGTGTAAGTGATCACCATGCTGCCTATAGAACCTGTGAACAGGACTACAGTGAAAGTGAGGCCATAGACATTATTGATCAACACACTCTCACAGGAGAGTTGAAACAGTGAGGCGTTGTCACAATAAGGATTTCTTATCAGAGTCCTGCATCGGTTCAGTCGTATGGTCAGACCGAGTAGAATCCCGACCAAAGCAAGTGCCACTCCCCAGGCCCAAACTGTCAGCTTCATCACCATTCTGTTGGTCATTATCGTATTATATCGCAAGGGATTACTGATGGCCACATATCTGTCAAAGGCCATAATCATGAGCACAGTGTGAGCAGTGGCACCAAACATGTGTGTGGTGAAAGCTTGGACCACACATTCGTAATAACTGATGAAGAGCTCAGAGGGAGGCCTCAACATGTCTATAAGCAAACGGGGTAACAGGATACAATTCCCAAGTATATCATTGAAGGGCAGGTTGCAGAAAAGGAGATACATGGGCTGGTGAAGGTTCTTGTCAATGAAAACCAGACATGCAATGCCAACGTTCATAAGCATTATAACAATGTAGGCGAAAAAGAGGAAGAGAAAGACAGGGTAGACGGAGTTCTTTGAGGCATTTAAACCCTCCAGCTGGAGCGTGAAGCTGTTGAATGTGTAGTTTTCCATCAACCTGCAATAACAAAGTTCGTGGGTCATTGAAATGACAGTTACACTTTACAACTAGCCCCAAGAAATATAAACAAACGATTAAAACGACAAAAATAAATAATAAAGGTAAAGATGATTGCATAGAATTTTGATAATTGTTCATGTTAAAGAAAGACTGACTATTGTTCAGTAATACCTGCTGGAAGTCTTCTGATTCATCCAAATTTAGGCTTTTCTGTCTTGTGTCTCTGTTGGTAGTTAACACCCAACACAATTCTCCTCCTCGATTGCAGTTTAATATAGTCAGTTTGATTCTCAGGGGAAATTTTGTTATGAAGTGAAGACTCACAAACAATCTTTTTTTCACTATTACGTCACACCAACAGCCCTTGTTACGGTTTATATATATATATCTAAAATACAGTTTTTCTGAAATACAATAAAAAATCATTTTATTTGTGTTTTTCCTTGAATTAAATTGTGTGTTTTAAACAGGCGGCAACATCCAGTTCTGGCGGGTAAAGTCGATACTGAAATGTGTTAAAGCTGCATTCTCTCTAGTGTCCACCAGGGGGCGACTCCTCTGGTTGTATAGAAGTCTATGAGAAAATGACTCTACTTCTCTCTTGATGTATTACCTCAGTAAACATTGTAAACATGAGTTTATGGTCTCAATCTCTAGTTTCAAGTCTTCTTCAATACAGCATGATGTTCATTTAGTACATTATGGTCCATTTAGAGTCAGAGAATCAGAATCAGAATTAGAAACCGTTTATTGCCATTGTATGTTGAACATACAAGGAATTTGACATGACGTGAGATGCGCAACATATAACAACAATCAACAACAATCGGCAATGCAAAGTACAAACACTTTTACAGAAATTTACAGAAAATTTACAGAAAATATAAGATAAAGTAAAATATACAATAAAGTGGAATATAAGATAAAGTGAAATATAAAATAAAGTGAAGTCGAGTGCACAAGCAGACAGGTAACAGGACTATAAACCAGTGAGATGTAAGTGTAGTGTGAAAGTGTCGAGCGTAATAGAAGGGATGTGCGGGGGAGTGACCGGTGGGAATTTGTCCTGGGGATGACAGAGTCAGTGGGGGTCCCGGGCTCTGTTAATGAGCCCGACTGCCGACGGGAAGAAACTGTTCATGTGTCGTGAGGTCTTGGTCCTGATGGACCTCAGCCTCCTACCAGATGGAAGGGGCACAAACAGTTTATGTCCAGGGTGAGAGGGGTCAGCTACAATCCTTCTTGCTCGCCTCAGGGTTCTTAAAGTGAACAAGTCCTGGAGGGACGGCAGATTGCAGCCAATCACCCTCTCAGCAGAGCGAATGATGCGCTGCAGTCTGTCCTTGGCTGTGGATGCAGCGTACCAGACCGTGATGCAGGAGCAGAGGATGGACTCGATGATGGCTCTGTAGAAATGCACCAGCATTGTCTTTGGCAGGTTGAACTTCTTCAGCTGCCTCAGGAAGTACATCCTCTGCTGAGCCTTCTTCGTGATGGAGCTGATGTTGAGCTCCCACTTGAGGTCCTGGGATATGATGGAGCCCAGGAAGCGGAAGGACTCCACCACTTCGACGGGGGAGTCACACACAGTGATAGAGGCTGGTGGGGCTACGTTCTTCCTAAAATCCACAACCAGAAGAGAAGAGGGGAAAGAACGCAGCCTTGGGGGGAACCGGTGCTGATGGTCCTGGAGGATGAGACGTGCTTTCCCAGCTTCACGTGCTGCTTCCTGTCAGACAGGAAGTCTGTGATCCACTTGCAGGTGGAGTCGGGCACCTGCAGCTGGGAGAGCTTATCATGCAGCAGAGACGGGATGATGGTGTTGAAGGCAGAGCTGAAGTCCACAAACAGGATCCTGGCGTAGGTTCCTGGGGAGTCCAGATGCTGGAGGATGAAGTGATGGGCCATGTTGACTGCGTCATCTACAGATCTGTTGGCTCTGTAGGCGAACTGCAGGGGGTCCAGGAGTGGGTCGCTGAGGGTTTTTAGGTGGGACAGGACAAGGCGCTGAAAAGACTTCATGACCACAGAGTTCAGGGCGACGGGCCTGTAGTTATTAAGTCCCGTGATCCTCGGTTTTTTAGGGACAGGGATGATGGTGGAGACCTTGAAGCAGGCTGGTACGTGGCATGTCTCCAGGGAGGTGTTGAAAATGTCTGTAAACACCGGAGACAGCTGGTCAGCACCATACTTCAGGGTGGAGGGGGAGATCAAGTCTGGGCCGGCTGCTTTGCGGGGGTTCTGTTTTTTAAAGAGCCTGTTTACATCTCTCTCCTGAATAGAGAGAGTCGTCACTGGGGGTGGGGGAGGCGCTGGAATGGGTGGTACAGAGGCATGGGCCCCTGCTGAGCTGGTGGAGGGGGGGCTGGTAGACTGGTGATGGTTGATGGAGCTGTGGGGGCTGGAGTCAGGACTGTCCCATTGTCTTTCAAAGCTGCAGCAGTACTCATTCAGCTCATCTGCCAGGCGGAGGTCGTTCATGGAGTGGGGGGTTTTGGGCTTGTAGTTGGTGATCTGTCTGAGACCTCTCCAGACAGAAGCAGTCATTGGCTGAGAGCTGATGTTGGAGTTTCTCAGAGTACAGACGTTTAGCGTCTCTCACTGCCTTGCTAAACCTGTATTTCGACTCTTTGTACAAGACCTTGTTCCCACTCTTAAAGGCCTGATCTTTCTGCAGCCTTAGCTGTCTGAGTTCTGCTGTGAACCAGGGTTTGTCGTTGTTGTAACTCACCCTGGTGCTTGTTGGAACACAGCTGTCCTCACAGAAGCTGATATATGAAGTTACAGCCTCTGTGTACTCATCCAGGCTGTTGGTAGCAGTCCTGAAAACATCCCAATCTGTACAGTCCAAGCACGCCCGAAGATCCTCTAGAGCCTCACTGGTCCACTTCTTGAATTTCCTCACCACAGGTTTACATAGCTTGAGTTTCTGCCTGTATGAAGGAATCAGATGGACCATGACGTGGTCAAAGAGTCCCAGTGCAGCACGAGGGACGGCGTGATATGCCCTGCTGATTGTTGTGTAGCAGTGGTCCAGAATGCTCTCCTCTCTGGTTGGGCATTTAATAAACTGTCTGTATTTAGGGAGTTCATGGCTGAGATTTCCTTTGTTAAAGTCACCAAGGACAATAACTGGGGAGTCCGGGTAGGTCCGCTCCACACATAGTATCTGGTCGGCGAGCGCGCGCTGTGCTGCCTGCACGTTGCTCTGCGGCGGAATGTAAACACCGACTAGGATGAATGAAGTGAACTCACGTGGAGAGTAAAAGGGTTTGCAGTTAATGATAAAATATTCCAGGTCAGGAGAACAGTGTTGAAGAATCACTGACACATCGTTGCACCAGCCACTGTTGGTGTAAAAACAGATTCCTCCACCTTTCGACTTGCCTGAGAGCTCCGTGTCGCGGTCCGCTCTGAACAGCTGGAAGCCCGCCAGCTGGAGCGCAGAGTCCGGAATCGATCCACACAGCCAAGTCTCAGTGAAGCACAAAACGGAAGATGAAGAAAAGTCTGTCTTTCCCCACTAGTAGCTGAAGTTCGTCCAGTTTGTTACACAGTGAGCGGACGTTTGAGAGAAATATGGCCGGCAGCGGTGTGCGGAATCCACGTGAGCGGAGACGTACAAGCACGCCGGCCCGCTTCCCTCTCCTGAGTCAAACAGACCATAAAGCAGGGGATGCTTTAGGGCGGGGCTACACGATGATTGACCAGAGACGTATACGGCGTCTCTACATCACTCCTCTGTTTATTGGTTGCAGAAAAAACAACATGGCGAACGCCGTTATCTAAGATAGTGACGGTGAAATTTCCGAACTCAAAGCTTCAAAACATCAGTCTACAAACCAACGGGTGACGTCACGATGGCTACGTCCTCTTGTTATATACAGTCTGTGGTTTTAAAATGTTAAAGATTGGTCGAGATAAAAGTTGACACAACACGAACAAATCAAACATTCTCGGCCCTGCAAATGACAGAACCAGTTTGAACTGGTTTTGCTAGCAGCACGGTGCCTTCTAATTATGAATCCCACTGCTCGTCATGGCCCCGAGTGGCTGGTTGAGGCAGAGACGATTGGTTAAGATCAGCCATTAACCTTGAGTAGTTAGGGTTGGGATGGCCTATTAGTCAGAGCATGGACGCCTGGCCAATCATAGCGCTTGATTGCTCCAGAGGGCGGGTCTTGACAAGAAGAAAAGTGGGATTCATAATGTAGACCTAAAGCAGACAGCTAGCTTAGCGATGTGGAAACAGTCGATGTCAGCAGACAATCAACGCAAATGCGTCCATAACTTCAGTTCACAGTAAGTAAAACCACCTGGTTGAGAATACGTGTGTGTGTTTAATACTGTAACATCACCAAACTGATGTACTTTGTCAAAGATGAGACGCTTATCACAATTACCAGGGCGATGTTAGCAACGATATAGCTCCACAATACTATGTATTAGTAGTGTGTTTGGTGTTGTTAGCTATGGGCTAAAGCTAAAGCCACCTCTGTATGATAAAGTATATGAGCTGTTTGTTGGTTAAAGTGAGGTAACGTTATTACAATCATGTTTTAGTTCTCTGTTAGCTTGTTCAGTAGCTGCCAATGTGGCTGTGACAAATCTAATGTTTTGGTAAAATAAAACAAAGCTCCCTCAAACTAGCTGGTAACTTGACAAATGTCATGCCATATTTATTATACGGTACATTGCATTGTATTTTTAATGAGAAAATATTCAAAATACATGTCATGTAGCGTAAACTATGCTAGCTGTCTCAGAGGGCCTATTAGAAATTGTAGGGAAATTCAGTGATTTATAAAATTATTTAAAATAAAGTCTTTAAGGAAGTGAGGATGTGGCCGAACAAACTTTTGACTCAATAGTTTTTCCCAAAGAAAGAAATGACCTGCAAATGACAGAACCAGTTTGTGTCCTTATGTTTGCCGAATTTAAACAAATAATTACAAATTTGTTGTTGACAGCGCAACGCAAACTTGCCCTGAATAAGCAAAGAGCCAGATATGCAACACTGATTGAAAACCTGCACGAAAGCTTTGTGACCCGGTTCCGTGATCTACAACTGAAAAGGCCACAGATTACGTTCCTCGTCGACCCATTTAATGCGGAGACGGACTGTTTGAAAGCCCCGCTAGTCACAGATGAGGTCGCGGCTGAGTTGGAGATGATCGATCTTTGTGAGGAGGACCAGCTGAAACCTGCTTTAAGGGAAGGGACCATTGAGTTCTGGAAAAGTGTGCCAATGGAAAAATACCCCAATGTCAAACGGGCTGCGCTTAAGATACTGTCAATGTTTGGGTCAACATACGTCTGCGAGTGTGTTTTCTACCCTGAAACACGTGAAATCAAAGCATCGATCTGTTCTGACTGACACCCATGTGAAATAATTGCTTCGAGTGGCAACAACGGAATACAAGCCAGATTTGAAGAGGATTGTTCAAGGCAAGGAATGCCAGAAGTCCCACTCAGCAACATGCATAGTAAAAGAAAAACGCGATTGTAAATTATTATATTTTTGCTTGTGGACTTGGTTGAACTGAGAGTTTGTGTGTGTGAGACAGTGCACACAATGTTCATTGTTGAAAATGACTGGCCTGTGGTCTTAGTACTGTAGGAGTCAATTTCTGTCATTATCATGTTGGTGTGTGACATTTACAATAAATCTGGCTGAGCCAAAGTCTGTGTGTGTGTGTGTGTGTGTGTGTGTGTGTGTGTGAGGAAGGGATCGGGTGATGTTCATGTGTGCCCATGTGTATGATGTGGCTCTTTGCGATAACACAGTAAAAAATGTGGCTCTAATGCTGCGTTCACACCGGTCGCGTTGATTTTTTGACGCACTGCAAAATCGCGTCCAACGCGCCGCCGGTCGTGTTCACACCAAACGCCGCAAAATCGCGTAGCGCCGGAGAGGGGGCGTGGTTTATCGACTGGAAGCCGTTCACCTGGCCGTCATTTCTTTCCGCTTTCAACCGTGAAAGGAATAAGGACAATTGCTGCTTTGTACGTGTTGTGGAAGTCCCTCAAACGTCGGAATGCCAAACGCCGTCATGTCTGGTTCATAATATTGTTCAGAGGAGCTCCGTGGATTTCATCGAGCTGTATTCACTGTGTCTAGCAAGCCACCGGTCGCTGTTTACTACAGCTGTAGGAACACAACATAAACTGATTTGGCTGTGATTCAACGGAAAATAAACCGACAAAAAAGGGACTCCGAAATAACTACGTAATGATACCGATTTGTAGGCTACTTGTCTTCTCAATGGAGCTCTGATGGATCGGTGCTAGGCTATGCTAACATCGTAGCAGCTCCACCAGCACTCAATAACGTCATGTAGACGTAAATACGGCAGCGTCTATTCATTGTTTGTACCGTATGGTTTACACACACACATGTATACACATAGTTTGGTCCGGTCTCTGTTGATATGAGGTATCGTAGAGCTCTGGGTGAACACAGACGGCTACAGGATTTATTTCCTGATTCAACAACGGCAGGAAGCCAGTGATGACAGGGGGAGCAACTCAACGCTGATAGGCTATCGCGCCACAGCGTCACGCGATTATGTCGCAGAAGTTGAAAAATTTCAACTCAGCGCGTTGGCGATTTTGCGCCGTCCAACGCAAAAATGCGTCCAACGCGCCGCGCCATCGCAAAATCGCGGCGCGCCAGTCTCATCGCGTCTGTGCATAGACTTTGTATGTAATCTCGACGCGCGTCAAAAAATCAACGCGACCGGTGTGAACGCAGCTTTAGTCTCTGACTGGTTGGCCACCCCTGTACTAGATCTACCATGACACTACAGGTAGGTGAGAAAGTCGAGAAAATGATGATGTGAAGAATGTATTCTGCTAATTACACTCTAAACAGGGATCGGCAAGCCTTTTTGACACAAAGTGCTATTGTTTGAAATGTTCTTGTTAATCGCTGTGGTGATTCTATAGTATTTTATTCTATTTCATCCATGTAAGCAATGTGCATAGCAACTTTAAAAAAAAAAACTGGACATCGTAACTAGCATAGATATGAAAGCACGATACAAGAAGGCTGCTATCCTGAGTTGACAAAATTTTAAACCTACCAACCGTCCACCAATCTTGTTCATCAGCAATAAAATTAACAAACTCTGCAAAGAGTGCAAGAGTACAAGCCAATCAGATGTAGAGTAGGGCGGGTCTTCGCAAAACAAACTACGTGAAAAACAGGCAGGCAGCGCAACGGCCAACAGCTGTGAAAGAGTTTCATGCTAATGGAAGAAAAACTCTCTTGCACACTTATTGCTAGTGCGACAAATGGTTGAGCTACGCACATACGTGTAGTTTGCGTAGCTCAACTAATGTTGCTGCCAAATTTATGCCTTGAATACATTGTGTTGAGTGTTGATGGAGCAGCTACAATGTTAGCATAGCCTGACACTGATCGATCAGAACTCCATTCACAAAACAAACTACAATTTTAAAAGTCGATTGCTTTTAGTCTGGACGACAGACCTGACAAAACAAGCTTCCATCATTAAGTAGTTATTTAGGTGTCCTTATCTGTTAAATGCAATCAAATCACAGCAAAATCTGGTTATTTTGGGTTCATAGCGCTGCAGTAATCCAGCTGACGAGTGGCTTGCTATATACAGTGAACACAGCTCGGGGAAGTTCACTGAGCGCCGTCGGATGTTAGTTTTGAATCCAGACAAGACGGCGGTCTGGTATCTGAAGATTCCCCCCCCCCCCCCCCCCTTCTTTCCAGGGCGTCTAGCACAAGAGATGCGAGAAAACGCAAATGATCCCGCAGTCTACAGCCAACAGATGTGACGTTATACGTCTGCAGCTAATGTAAGTGACCCTTGATTTGTTATGGTCGTCGTTAGGAGATGGTGCGTCTTGAATCGTATAATTATGCTTAACGTTAGCCTACAATGACCAAAATTAGCAGTTGTTGTTACTTATTGTATAAAGTAGCTTAATTCTATAGACAAAGCTAACTAGGTAGTTCCAAGCGAATACTGGCATTTATTTTACGATCCTTGCATTAGATTTGTGATCGTCAAAGTTAGCAGCTAATGTTACTGACACCATACTGTGTAGGTTAATTTATTCCCTGTGATAGTTAGCAGCTACTTTTCCTGACATGGTGAACAGCTGCTGACATTGTGGTAATGTAGCTTCATGTTAGCGTTGTCATATCCTAATGCTGCGTTCACACCAAAACGCGAATCGCGCTGGACGTGCCGGAGAGGGGGCGGGGCTTATCGCCCTGAAAGCCGTTCAACTGTCCGCCATTAACCATGAAAACAGTAACCTCTATTTCTGCTTAGTACGTGTTGTGGAAGTCACAGATATCCCGGGAAACTAAACGCTGTCATGTCTGGTTCATAATATTGTTCAGAGGAGCTCCGTGGATTTTATCGACCTGTATTCACTGTGTCTAGCAAGCCACACGTCGCTGTTTACTACAGCTGTAGGAACACAAAATAAACTGATTTGGCTGTGATTCAACGGCAATAAACCGACAAAAAGGGACTCCGAAATAACTACGTAATGATGCCGATTTGATCGTAGAGCTCTGGTTGAACACAGACGGCTACAGTATTTATTTCCTGATTCAACAACGGCAGGATGTCACTGATGACAGGGGGAGCAACTCAACGCTGATAGGCTATCGCGCCGGGGCGTAACTCGAATATTTCGCAGAAGTTGAAAAATTTCAAATCGCGCGTTTGGGGCGATTTGCCGTTTGATTTGCGTCAATCGCGCCGCAAATTTGCCTCAATCGCGCCAGTCTCATCACGTCCACATAGACTTTGTATGTAATCTACTTGCGCGAATAATTCGCGACGCATTTGGTGTGAATGCAGCATAAGTCAGCAGCTGATGTTTCTGACACTTGACGCTAACAATGTTAGCCTAGTGCTGGCCAATGTGAGCTGCTAATGTAATTGCCATTGTCATTACTGATGTTACTGTTATTAGTGTTACTACTATATTGCTCGATTTTAGTCTTGTAATCAAAGTTAGCAGCTAACGTTATTTTAAACATAATGAAGGTAAATGTTGACCGTATGATTGATAACAGTGAAGGTTATGTGGCTTAATGTTAGTCTTGTGATGATCAAATTTATCTGATTTCGGAAGTAAGCATCTAATGTTATTGACATTTATTAATTTTACCTCAGCGATATCTTAATGTACCGTAGTTCAATGTTATTATTGTATTGGCTAATGTTACCAGCTAAGATTACTTACATTGTATAATGTAGCTTAATGTTAAGTTGTGAAGTCAAAGTTAGCAGCTAATGTTACTGACATTGTAAAAGGTAGCTTAATGTTAGCCTCTGAAATCAAAGTTAGCAGCTAATGTTACCGACATTGTATAATGTAGCTTAATGTTAGACTTGTGAAGTCAAAGTTAGCAGCTAATGTTACCGACATTGTATAATGTAGCTTAATGTTAGACTTGTGAAGTCAAAGTTAGCAGCTAATGTTTCTGATATTGTATTATGTAGCTTAATGTTAGACTTGTAAAGTCAAAGTTAGCAGCTAATGTTACTGATATTGTATTATGTAGCTTAATGTTAGACTTGTGAAGTCAAAGTTAGCAGCTAATGTTACCGACATTGTATAATATAGCTTCATGTTAGACTTGTGAAGTCAAAGTTAGCAGCTAATGTTACCGATATTGTATTATGTAGCTTAATGTTAGACTTGTGAAGTCAAAGTTAGCAGCTAATGTTACTGATATTGTATTATGTAGCTTAATGTTAGACTTGTGAAGTCAAAGTTAGCAGCTAATCAGTAACATTAGCTGCTAACTTTGACTTCACAAGTCAAACATTAAGCGACATAATACAATGTCGGTAACATTAGCTGCTAACTTTGACTTCACAAGTCTAACATTAAGCTACATAATACAATGTCGGTTTTACTGGAATTTTTTATTTACTTTTATACTACAGTCAGAAGCCTCGTGATCACTAGACTGTCATTACGTTAGCCTTTTGAAGGCTAAACAATGCCCGCTCCGTTTTGGTTTGTTTTTTGTGAAAACAATGAAGGATGAACCCTTTTCTTTTAATGAATTTTTTAAAATAATCTCCAACCACTGATGTTGAGGTAAGAGAAGTGCATATTTGCATTATTTCGCTTTGCAGATTCACTTCAGCATGCAGTTAGAAAAACACAACACAGCTCGACTGTTTCTTGCTTACCAGCCCAATTAACTCTCCACCTCCTTCCTAGCCTGCACGCTTGCTTACTCGTAGCCAACGTACCTGCCAGTCCATGAGGCTTTGCTTTGTGATTCAGCAGCCAGCCTGTCCTGAGCCTGCTTATAACCTGTTCCTGGGAACCCAACTGGCCCAACTACTAGGCTTCAAAAGGGCATTATTACCACCATGCCAGGTTGTTCCAGAGATTGTCCTGTGAGCTCCTGTCAGTCTGCTTCTTAGCCTGCTAGCTTCCGACAGCGGGCAGCAGCTGATAATATATAACTAGTAACACTGAGACAAGGAGTAAAATGTGTGTAACCTGTTCTATCACTTGTTTTTTTACTTTCATTTTCAGTAACCTTCACAAAGTTGTTCTTAGTTTCCTGGATTCCATGCAAAACAATGCTATAAATCAACAGAAATGCAAAAGTACACATTATGATTGAAGTAAGAAAAGACATCATCAACTAAACATCACACCAGACTGTTATCTGGCATATGAAATGGTCAGCAATCAGAAATATCTAATGTATGTTGTTGTTGGACAACATTAAATCAAAAATGATTTAATCAACAAATATAATCTATTTAATTTCAAAGAGAAAACGGATCTCTACAAATTGATCTAAAGATATAATCTGGAAGGTCCAACTTTTGGTATGTCATCATGACAAATCATATAACATGAAGACAAAGGAACACCCAAAGCAGTTGGGCAAAAAGATGATTGAAATACACAAGTGCACAAAAGTTACAGAACTTCCATTGTAATCTGGTTAAATCAATCATTAAGAATTGGAAGGGTGTCACACAGTGCAAGGAGATTTTTGACATAAGTCACCAGGAGATCTTCGGCTACGTTCAGATTGCAGGGAAAATTGTCCCAAATCCGAAACTCGTTTTTTCTGAGTTCCACCATCTTCACTGAGCTGTCTCTTCTCTGGAGGTGTTTTCATTTAGAATTTATTTTGAAGCAGGACGTTTCCCATTCTCATAACCAAATGTCTGCTTTGTATAACAGAAATTAGTGAGTGAAATATCACATTAATTTTGTGCTAAAATACAGACAGTGATTTGGGTTATACCCTGCCTTGTTTGGTAGAGCGGACCATTCGTTTTTTATTTATTGAAGGATGAAATGTACACATTTTAATTTAATATACTGATCCCTTTAAGGGGGAAATTTGTCTCTGCATTTGACCCATCCCTGTATATAGGGAGCAGTGGGCTGCCCGGGGAGCCTGTTAGGGGTTCAGTGTATTGCTCAGGTACACTTCGACACGTGACACGTCCCAGTCGAGGATCGAACCGTTGACCTTGCGGTTACCAGACAACCCTCTTAACCAGTGAGCTACGGTCGGCCCCGAACTTCTATTTATGGTCTAGTTATTTATTTTTCTTCTACCCAAGAATCATAAGCCAAGAGTGCGACATACAATTAGCTTATTGATTTATTTTTATATGTACTAAGTTGCATTTCATTGTCAGGACATTTGGCTATAGGCCTTGCATCAGAAAAAAAAACGGAAAACCTTTTATTTACACACTGCTGAGAGTGACAAAGTGGCAACTTATGAAACACAGGAGCGCTATATACAAAATTTACGCCAACTCAATAAGGTGCTTTTTGGTCTTGACCACAACCCCGACGGGTCTGTTAAAAGGAACCAAGTGGACCTACTAGGACCTCTACGAGAATAATTTACAGAAACAAGCGCTTCTGGCATTGCCTATCTTAGTTTTTAGATTAAAACTACTGTCTGTTGCCATCACAGGAATCATAAAATGCAGACAAAATAGATGAATTTGTATTTTGTATCCCCACTTTTTGGTTGTCACAAAACAATCCTGTGCTCCGAGGTAATGACTTTGACCTTAAGGGCCTAGTTGAAAGCAGCAAACAGGTGTTTTTTGTATTTATTGCCACAAATCATGGTCATTATTTATCTGCATCCAGGAATAATAAATTGTCTTTATGATGGCAAAACTTTCTTGGACTAAAAAGACTTCAACAAGAATTTTCGTATTTCTTTGGACTGCACTTCATAAATGATGGGGTTTAGGCTAACAGGAACAATATCCTCTAAAAAACACTTTCAAGGGAGAAAATTTCAGGGAGAGCAACTGAGCAGGGATCCCTCTCCCAGGAGGAGCAGAAATGCAATAGATGTCATTTGTACATAATGAACAACATTTTAAAATAACAAGTCGATCCATATGACATAAGTGATACATATAATTAGTGTAGTATTAACGGTAGTAGCACTAATAACAGCAGAGATTTGTGCATAAAGTGCTTCTACACTTACAAGGGACAAAAACAAGGGCACAGCAGGGTATCTTTAGGTCACATTATATATTATGTTGATTACGAAATTACAATGATGGCAAAACCTTCTTGGACTGAAATAACTTCAACAGAAAATGTCGTATCTCTTTTGACTGCACTCCATAAATGATGGGGTTGAGGCTACCAGGAACAATATGAAACAAAATGCTGCAGAGTATTCTGTAGTCTGAATAAAGAGGGAAGCGATGTAGAGTAATGTTTGACAGTGAACTGATCAACATGACCAGATACACTGATGGCCACATATCTGTCAAAGGCCATAATCATGAGCACAGTGTGACTAGTGGTACCAAACGTGTGTGTAGTGAAAGCTTGGACCACACATTCGTAATAACTGATGAAGAGCTCAGAGGGAGGCCTCAACATGTCTATAAGCAAACGGGGTAACAGGATAGAATTCCCAAGTATATCATTGAAGGGCAGGTTGCAGAAAAGGAGATACATGGGCTGGTGAAGGTTCTTGTCAATGAAAATGAGAACAGCAATGCTCACATTTGCAACCACTATAAACCGGTAGGACACAAGAACAAGAGAAAGACAGGGTACACCGACGCTTTTGAAGTGTCAGATTGCTTCTCAATGGTTCATCTTCGCCTCCCCGATCACTGCTGACACTATCCACCTCCACAGCAAAGTTTATAGACACAATTTTATTCTAGGGGGGATTATTGATCATTATGTCAGATAATGTGTGATGCAACATTCAGAAATAACTCTGCAAATGTCAACAAGCTGCCTGCAAGTTGTGTTTACATGCTCAGAGTCAAGAAGGTATGTTCAATGCTCACTCGGCATTTTCATACTTTCTAAACTAACGCATTCTTCTGATTGTTTCTCAGCTTCTATCTTTGCTATTCTTGATCAGGATATGTCCATTAACTCCCAAATAAAACATTTCAAGGACTGCCTTTTTTACCTGCCTAACATTGCAAAACACAGGCGCATCCTGTCTCAAAGCAATGCAGGATAATTAGTTCATGCATTTGTTACTTCTAGACGAGATTACTGCAACCTACAGTTTGGCTTGCCCACTGAAAACATTTACACAACTCAGATTGTTCCTGTCAAGTCTGTTTATTCATGTGACAAAGACCCTCTCCATTGCAGGCATTTGTGGACTGTTCAAGACAATAAGAGACTCGCACACTGAGTTTAATGTTTATTGTAAGGTTCTGATATGGTCTCAGGAGTAATTATTGAAGGTCGGGCCTGTAGACACAAACATATTATTAGTTGGGTTATCTGTAACTTAAATGAATGAATATATTAATA
Source organism: Ophthalmolycus amberensis (assembly GCA_024529925.1). Taxonomy (NCBI): domain Eukaryota; kingdom Metazoa; phylum Chordata; class Actinopteri; order Perciformes; family Zoarcidae; genus Ophthalmolycus; species Ophthalmolycus amberensis. The sequence goes on along the minus strand of JAFEUB010000320.1, from coordinate 208,771 downwards.
GTGCTGTCAAATAACATGCACGTTCAAAGCACTTACCTCTGCTGTGTCTCCTCTCCAGGGTGTTCGTCGTAAAAGAGTCCCCAGGGTACAAGAGCACCATTTTATAGTTCCGGGAAGGTACCATGTGGGAATTACTAGAGGGGTGGTAGGAAAATTGAATCCTCTGGTCGGGCTAGATATGATCTCTATGGTGAAGTTTTACCACCATAGAGATCATATAGAGAATTGACCTTTAGAATGTTAGGCATCTATTTTAATGTATTGTTGTAGATTAGGGGATTGTGTGGTAGAGTGAGGGGCGGAGTCGCCCATCTTGCAGTGATGTGGAGGTCCTCGTTAGTGGCAGACTATATAAGGCTGCCATGATTACATCTAGTCTGTCACTGCCAGGACCACATGCTGCCCGTGGGCCCTGGAAAAGTTATGCTATGTATGTGTTTGTTGTTTTTGTTGGTGAAAAAGTCCGGCCGCTGCGTGCCAGCCTAACAATTCACTTAACTGTGTTTCCACTTCTAGTGCCAAATTTAACTGAAATAACAACAATAATCGTATTTTTATTTGACCTTGTACAGCAGGATAATCCACACACATTGTTTTAAACGGGTTTTAATGTTTTATTTGTAAAATGTCTAGAAAGTTATGTAGTTAGAGAAACATGTTAAATTGTCTTATGTAATATATCGATGCTTTGAGTAACACAAACACTGACAACATTTAAAAGGTAGTGAATTACCAGTGATGAGTCTGAGAAATCAAAACAAAGATAACAGACAGTATGTTATTTCTTTTAGAGTTGTTAGTAGCTGCAGACAGGAGAAATGGGGGAAAACTGGACCATTTGTATGCCTAAAACTTAAATAATCTCTCGTAATGAAATGTGCTTAGTTATTGAAAACGTTACAAGTAAAATGGGTTTAAAATCAATTGTCGGGGACACAATGACCTGAAGAAGTTAAACTCCTATATTTTTCTGCTGGACATTGGTAAAATGCTTGATGATGCTAGCACGTATCTCTTTACTGACCAGTCCGTATATGATGGGGTCCATAGCTGGTGGAATAATGATAAACAGGATGGTGAAGAACTTCTTGATATTTGGTGAGAGTGAGGGGAACCTGTGACTTATAATCATGACCAGTGAAGCTATTTGGTAGAGCACATAAATAACGAGGTGGGGTGCACACGTCTGAAAGGTCTTACTGCGGATACCGCTGTCAGCTCTGCCATGTTTTACACAAGCATGCAGGATTCTGCAGTAGGAAAAGGCAATGATGAGGAAGATGCTTGTATTCAAAGACCAGGACATGGACAGACCTAGAAAAAGATACAGAAAATGTACAAATATTTTGTTAGTTAGGTATCATGAAAGCAGTGGAACATGCTGAATTTGGTCAACACCTCTTGATAAGGGCCAATGTTCAACAACATATCGTATGTTTGTTCCGTTGTCCTAAACGAATGCACTTACCATAGATGTTGTTTAAGGGGGTCGGACTGCAGGCCAGGTTCAGTATAGCACGGTTGCTGCAGTAGACATGTTGGATGATGTTGCCACACAGCGGGGCATTCATGTGGAAGATGAAGAGCACAGCAATAAGCAGCACAGCGATGAACCAGGCCAGGCCGCAGCAGGAGTGCAGCCGAGCCGGCGTCATGATGGCGTGATACCTGAGTGGTTCACACACAGCAATGTACCTGCAGAGGGAGAGCACCGTCAAAGACAGAACACATGCACAGCTTATTCCAGTTCAGGATTTATTTTAACATGGCAAACTGTTTGCATCTGTTTCTGTATGCACGGCAAATCTCCTGAAGATATTTATTGACTTATATAGGCTGGACTCAGCGCCTTTTCTCTCGGCAGACTCAGGCGACGCACACGCTCTGTCCTCATTGGGAACAAATGAAAAAGACGCTGTCTCTCAGCAAACGGTGCTATGTGAACACAGGCTAATGTTAATAAACATTTAGCCATGAATCATAAGACACAATGTATGAACACAATAACAAAAGAGAGCACTGTTCTATCTATGCATGACAGTAAAATAATGAAATCAGTGACTCATTTACTTGATGTGCTGATGCGTTTCCATACCTGTCATATGCCATCACAGCCAGAATAGTCTGCACTGCGACGCCGTACATGTGCACGGAGAAGGCCTGGGTGATGGCCGGGATGTAGGCGATCTTCTTCTGGCCCATCAAGAAGTGCATCATGAGGCGAGGCAACACCGCCGTGGCCCCCAACAGATCACAGACCACAAGGTTACAAACCATAACGAACATGGGTCTGTGCAGGTTCTTGTCCATGACAATAACACACAGCACCACACCGTTTGCCAACAGCGTTACGATGTAGTAAAACAGAGCCAGGAAGAAGAAGAAGGAGCCGTAGCCTGGTGGTACATAGAAGCCCTCCAGGTGGAACACGATAGGCTGTTTGAGAGGTGTTACCATTGTTATGTTCTCCATCCAATACAGTGGGGTTCTGTAAAAGATGAGAGTTCATTAAAACCCTCTTTTCACGCATCAGGGACAGTGATAATAATTTCAGACTTATAACCACATGTTACAATAAACTTTAGAACAGCGTTAAAAAATGTGAACAAAAGAGTTGATGAGATTTGTCTTTCCCTGTAATTCTTAACTGAATGAAACAGATCACAAAGAAGTACCTGCAATAAAACAACTGACAGACGTCTCAGAGCAACGCAATATTTCGTCAAACAAACACATAAAAGAACTAAAGGTAATGTCTAATGATCACAGCAATATATTATATGACTGCCCCCCCCCCGTCTTCTCTTCAGAGCTGATCATGCTCTGACTTGTTGAGGAGAGTGTTCGCTTTTAATGGTCTTACTTTGTGTGTTGTGTGTTCATTAGTAACGCCAATCCCTTCACAGCCAACGTTGCCATTGACGCCTCACTCCCACCTTCAGCCTGCATGTCTGTAGCTGCCACTAAGAATGAACGGTTGCTTTAAAAAGATGACTTCCTTGGAGTAAATCATTTATTTCCACAGAAAACATAGTTTGATTTCAAACACTAAGCTGACCATAAAGAATTGGTGGTTTCTATTTTTCAGAATCTTACAACTTGAGTCATTGTATGGGATCATGTGACAATCTTCATAGGTTTGACCTGGGTTCACTCCACCTAAAGTTACTTATTGAGCTGCCTTCATAGATTTAAAATATATATTTTTGAATGCCTCTACTCGACAGCTGACAGCAGAGTGAGGCGTGGTGGTTCATGGCTGGCGTTCTAACCTGTAGTCCATCAGGGCGCCACCATGGTCCCACCTGGAGTTGATCACCATATATCGCCATAATAACAGGTTCGCTTCTACTTTAGCTTTCAGCCACAACACTTGTATGTTAATCAGGTTTGGATAAGGCATCTTATTAGACGCAAGTGTTGAGCGATAGCTTGTTTCATTTAGAGTGAAGCAACATTTTATTACACATGCATGATAAGATTAATAAATGAATAGTCTTTGGCGATTAGACTCCATCATGATGTAGTATATTGAAGGGGTAGTGATGCAGTAGTTACATCAGGAATGTTCCGTCCTGGAGTCGAGACACTGGTGCAGGTGGTGGTGGTGAAGGAAGTTGCTGAAGATCAGATGAAGGGATGAGGAACAGTATCGGGTCGCATCAGTTCATTGACAACTGACAATAGCAGAGAGGATAAGAGTTTTAAAGTTTGAACTTCTTGGACTTCAGAGCGAACACCCATATTCAGAGTAGAGTCCAAAGAGTGAAAGATGATTTCATGAGGGTGTGAAGAGATTCTTCCTGACTGAATTTCCGCTAAGCTTCATTACTGAGTAAGGCAGTGTAAATAATTACAATATAAAATTCATTACATTTGAAATGACATCACAGTTGTGTGTCGGGCGGACAGACTGGTCCAGGATGTCTTAGTTGGCACCAGGGCTGGAGATGATACATCAAATGTAAACTCATCTGTGTAACATCCACGGAAAGATGATGGAACCTGAAATGTAGTAAATACAAGAATGACCAAATTCTTAACTGAAAAACTTCTGCCAGGAACTGATCTCAAGACTTCTCGTGTCTTTTACCACGTGTCTGACACTCAAAGCGTTAAGGCTGAGTCTCCCATGTTCTGTGACCTCATCTTTACAGTTTTAGGAACAATTACACCCCTGAGGGACACAGAGACACATCCAACTGTTAATAAACAACTTAAAGAAACTTGATGCAAAATAAAAAGTACCTTAATTGATATGTTCGTACTGGTCTAAATTGATCCTTGTAATTTGCATGTATATATTTAGAATCTGCCTCAGCATAAACAAACTCACTTTATCTGTAAACCATTCACAAATTGACTCTTTTAACTGCCTTGTTTGCATTTGTTCTAATCTTGTTCTGTAATCATATAAAACTCATCTCATATTACTCGCTATAGTGTGTCTTTCTACATTAACTGTGCAAGCTTGAAGTTTACCAAATCTCCAACAGTGGAAACATCTAAGTTTATAAAAGTTATGTATCGTCAAGTTCATGACAGCCAACTCTGTTTACAATAGTTTTAGTTTCCTGCGATTTAAACTGGATGTTGATTGTTCTATCCAAAGCACTAATGTTTTATTCAGTGATTTATATCAGTTTGTTACCGTTCTGCAGCTGAGAAAACCCAGCTTTCAAATATGGAAGAATTACATATACTACTGTAAGTAACTAGTATTGATTATGTAAAGTAAGGTTAAAATAAGAAAGATAGTTATTAGGATGGGAGGGGTGATGTGATAAAGGGGTGATAAACCATCCACTTTCTCAAGAAGATAAAGAAGAAGACATCAAAAGGGCACTTGTGGCGACTGTGGCTCAGCAGGTAGAGCGGCTCGTCCCCCCATCAGAAGAAGGACTCCAGTTCATGTTGATGTGTCCTTGGGCACTTAACGACAAATGGCTCCCAAAGACTGATGCCTAGTCCACACTACTCCAGTTTTACTCCATCTTTGCTACGTTTACACTGAGCAGCCACACTACGCCGGAGTTTTGGAGCACCCTAAACGGAGGAGCCTGAAAACTCCGCCGAGGTTGGAGGTATTTGAAAACTCCGGGGTTTTGGTTGAGTGTGGACGTCGGACACGGATGTGCTTAGAAAAAATTACGCCCACACCCGTGTTCACTACTGGATTGGTTCTTGGCAACCATGACGTCTCCGTCCCTGATTCGTCACACTCACTATCACGTGACCCGTACCCGGAAGAAAACAAACTGGGCTACCAGCGATTCATTTCAACATGGATAGCTAGCAGCAGCTAGCAGCTGTTGTGCAGTAAAAGTCTGCATTTCTGTGGAGGAAGCAGCTGTTATTGGAGTGATTAGCGAGCGGCGTGACTAGCATCAGCCCTATGGAGCAGCTCGTTGTTTTTACATGGTGCTGTTGTTTTTACTTCTAATGAGAAGACACGCTGCACTAACGTTTTACTTCTTCCGTTTGGTAGCCTTGAGATACCTTAGTCTGTAAGTATGTCTTCATGAAGCATGAAAAGATGTACGTAGATATAGTCTATTCGCGTGTTTAGTATAACATTTGTGTTGTATTAAATGCTAATCGCGGTTAGCATTTCTCCATTGGCGGTAATGTTAAAATTAGCTTAGAAGCTAGCTAGGCGGACATGTTACATGCTGGCTATATCATGGATTGTTGTGTTGTATTCATGTATGTGTATATGGACAGTTTGTAAAGCCATATTTCATATTGTGTTTCCACAGTTTTACAAATAAGAAAGATTCACACTAAAGTCTTGAAAGTCTTCTACGGATTCCATGGTCGTTATTTCACGGATCTACTGTTAGCTATCTGCTAAGCTTTCCTGCACGAAGCAAGAGCAGAATAGAGTGAGAGACGAGTGTTGACCACATTGATGGACCCATAATCTAGTAAACGTTTACGTGTAAGTGTTGATTTTAAAGTAAATTTGATGTGAGATAGACCCGCAGCGCTGTCATGCTAATTGCGGTTAGCATTTCTCCATGTTAAAATTAGCTTAGAAGCTAGCTAGGCGGACATGATGTTCAGAGCTACTAGTGAGAAGAGACATCAACTACACGGAGGAAAAAGTGACAGACGTGTGTTGACCACATTGATGGACCCATAATCGAGTAAACGTTTCCGTGTAAGTGTTGATTTTAAAGTAAAGTTGATGTGAGAGAGAGAGAGAGAGACCCGCAGCGCTGTAACTATATCTGACAAATAAAACTTCTGAAACTTTCCACGAACTGTGTCTGTTTGAGTTTATAGAGGAAGATTTTAGAGGAAGAACTTAAATATCAAATACAACCTTTCATTATGAAAGACTACTTCATTACTCTGTCGTATTTTTTTTAGCTAAGCAAGCAATCCACTTCCTGTTTACACCGTCACGCGCATGCCCAGTGCACGTTAATGGTCACGTGCTGCCCGCCTTCGAAGGCTGCCGTGTGGATGCAGATCAACTTGAGAATAATGCTGAAACTCCCGTGTGGACGGAGATCGTTTCTATTTGACAACTCTGCATCCAACTAGACACGAAGTAGTGAGGACAAGCCTGAGCCATCGGGTGTGAATGATAAGTTAGTTGTGATGGGCAGGTGGCACCTTGAATGGTAGCCCCTGTCATCAGTGTATGAACGGGTGTGAATGGGTGAATGACATGTAGTGTAAAAGCACTTTGAGTGGTTGGAAGGACTAGAACAAGTCCATTCACCATTTACTTCTCTTCTACATACACTTTCACTCCGGACTTTGGCGCTGAAGGTTGAAAGTGTTATGTAAAAACATAGTTATTCATTGTACTCTTCATCATATTCTTTATGTATTCCATTCATTTTATTTATTTTTCTGTTTAGTAGTTTAGTTATGATGGTAGTAATAAATATTTCCTTCATAAAGAACTTGATTTGTGTGTATATGAATTAATAGGACCCTGTACACCATGACAAGAATTCCGTTGTAAACCTGAGATTAAGGTTTAATTGATTAATTAAATGAATTTTTCCAAAATTGGTTGTAATCTTATTTTTAAATTCTTTATCTTTTCTTAATGATGTCTTATCATGGAAGCTGAGTACAATCATTGTTTCTATACTCATTTATAGGTTTATGATTCATAATTTAGTTATTAATGATTGTTACATATTTTGATATTAATTAATTGTTTATTGAAACTGCTGCAAGCAATAACACTACATGCGCATCATTATTACAATGGAGAGATGAACTGATGGAGGGGTGGAAGGGGGGTTAGATGGGTCACAGAAACAGCTGTTCTTGTCCTGTGTGAAACCAGGTCAACGTTGACTAACTTTACCTTAGTTTTGTTACGTAACAAACATAATTGTTTCAACCAAAAACTTGATCTTTTCCAAAGCCTATCTGTTGGGAACTAATGGAGCGTGTTTGGGTTATCAGCATTTAAGAAACTGAATTCTTGACATCAATAGAATTATTAATGTATGTAACAATTATTAATGATTATTAATAATAACGGGGCACCACCCTGCGAACAGGGACCAATAACCAAACGATAAAACTAAGTCTCATAATTAGTGGGCACTCATAATGTCAATAGTCTGCGTATGACTATGCATTCAGTGACAGTGAAGGGTTGAATTCGAGCACAGACTACTAGATACAGGTTCATCAAATACATATGCACAAGTAATCACAGACGACTGCTCCTTAAAGTATAACAGAGTTTATTAAATCAAAATAATAAATGATCAAATCAATTAATATTGCAACCAACAAACGTTATCATACAATTTTATATGCCTAATACCTAAAGAAATGAATAAAATGGGTGAGGTGTATATCAGTGTGTGTGTGTGTGTGCGGGTCTGTGGGTGAAAGGAAGGGGGGGGGGTCTTACAGCTACTGCTAAAGACTACAAAGATGGCGGCGTCGAGTGACGCGGACCAAAAGGGGAGGGGCCTTAAGATACTACAGCTAAACTACCACCAGATGGCGGAGTCGAGTGACTCGGACAAAATGGCGGTAAGACTGCTGTATGTAATCACGTGTGCCGATGCACACGTGTGTTGTGAGGCGATCGTTTGAACGGGGTTTCCCCCAGGGGCAGAGATAGGAGCTGTGTGTGTGCGTGTTACGTGAGAGGAGCAGGAAAAGAAAAAGGAGCGAGAACTCGACGTGAAACACACTTCGGCGTGCGATGTTGTAGGGAGCCTGAGTTTGCTGGTTTTATCACGCATAAGTATACCGCTGTCGTCTTTGAACTGCCGGTAACTTATGCCGTGATAAGCAACGACCCTCAGCTCACTCACAGAGTCGAGTTACTGAAGAGAGAAATCCCACACGGAGTGGAATACAATGAATGAAAGTAATCCCCAAATAAACAGTCATAGCAGTTAATACACAAATACAGCGGAGCTTCTCTAGTCCGTAATGATTGCGTAAATACCTCCGTATAATGCGACAGTGTCTTAACACAAACAGAATACGGGAATGCACCATGGAGCGGATCTTGTGATCCTCATGGAGTTGCGCAATACCTCGATATCACGCGACAGTAACTTAAACACACAAAAACACGGGAATATCAACATATAAATGAATGGCTTGAATTAAACTTAAGTTAATTTAAGATAAGCTACGCCCAGATACCAAGAATCTTACTGTGAGGACGCTCGTTGCAACGGGGAGAGAGGGGTCCGTGGCAGTGTGCTGAGCTCTTGTCAGAAGAAAAAAAAGGCGTGAGGGAGGCTTGCTGGTCAGAGCGGCTGCTGTTTTCGGTCCGTTGTGGCGTAGCTTCTCTGGAGCAAACGCAGGTCCGATCTGTGCTCGCTGCAGCGATGGACAGATTAACTTCGGGTGAGGCGGCGTGTCTGCGCGTCTTACCGGGAATCATCGGTGAAGGAGTGAGGCTTGGTCGTGCTCCTTCTGCCGGTTTGTGTGCACAAAAAGGGGAAAAACGGGAAGGAATCGTGGAAGGGGTTCGTCTCGCGGAGTATTGGCCTTAACTCAGAATGGAGCACTGTCTGTTTCGTCCAGCGAAATGGCTTGTGACCTGACAGGGTTTGATGAGGGGTGAAGGCCGCGGCTTCCTCGTGGCCTGTCGCCAGCGTCGTGCTGGAGGGGGGGAGAGGCTGATGGATCTTCTGTGTAGCCAGGACTGAGGTCCATGCTGAAGAGGGCGATTTTAGCTGTGTTGGTGCTTATAAGCGGGACTCTGCGCACAGCGGGAGGCTGCTTTTCGGCCAATGGAGAGTTGGTGTCAGGTTTGGCCGGAGGCTGGAGGTGCGGTCATCTCAAGGGGGCAAGGATCAGACTTCAGGTCAGGGAGGAAAGCATGTGAGGAGCTCAGCCAGCCCGGAGGTGGCGCACAGACCCCAACACTATCCATGTACGTTTGTTGCCTAAACCTAACCTGAGTAAGTAGACCTTACTAAACGAAGTAGACATACGTTGGAATGTTATTTTGGTAAGAGACTGTATGCACGTACTGCACAGAAACTACCATTCCTGAGAATACGGTTTCATTGTAAAAGACACTGTGCTTGTAATGAGAAACTGACATGCTATCCCTGACAGTCCAAAGCTGCCCTTAAAGGGGTGCATAGAGTGTTATAGTTCGAAGTGTCGGGCCACTGACCAGACGTTGACATTTGGCGAGTTGGGAGTGAGAATGTGTTGGGAAGGACAAGGCTGCCTCCGTCAAATGAGGTGGAATCTAATTGTGTTGTGTCTTCTTCATGGTTAGCTCGCCATTTGCAAGCCTACTTCCAGGGAGTATCACAAACTCTCTGGCGTGAAACTCTGATGCGCCACAAGTCCATTGCCAACCCGACCCGAACGTCCTGAGCTTTCCCTTTGCTTCATAAAAGACACAGAGCAGCGGAAAAGTGTAGAATCTGAATTGTGTTGGCATCAGAAAACCGCTGTGGTGAAAACAATGTAGTTCGTTTTTCATGAATTTATTCTGGTCATTGAAATGATATATGATCGGTACAATTGATTCAGCAGCAAGTTAAGTAGCTTGATAGTTGTGTAAGAACTTTCCACACGGAATGGAGAACTGTTTCTTTCTCTGTTTCTTGTTGTTGCAGCATTGTTGCATTGCTCATTAGTGGTTAGAACCAAAGGGAGACGGGAACCCTGCAGGGACCGTGCATTCCTTTCTGCTGGCATCACACACAGAACGTTAGCTTTGCAGAATATGATGCCACAGTTCAAACCTGATTACTTAATACATCTGTACATGGTGAACGTATCATAGATATTGATTTTTCCATCAGTGACCATAATATGTCATCCATCTGTCACTCCTTCAAATCATTCCATTGTAATAAGTAATATGCCTTTGTTTATGCTTTTATTATGTGCAATCTTCTGTTTGTCCATTGGTCCATCCAACAATGTTACGAGAGGAGCTTCTCTCAATAGCTTATGGCTGTAAAACAATACAACTTGCAGCGAATATTCATGAATAATCACCCTGTTCGATACTTTCTTGCTAGCACTGCCGTCAAGTCAAAACTTCAACGTGTACACAAGAAATGTTTCATAGTCTAATGATCAGATTGACGACACAATTTAGAGATGATACTGTTTGGTTTTGGGTACTGGAGGACCAACCAAGGACAAACGGTTACATTTTTATTTTCACTACTGATAACTTTAAAGCTGCATTCATACATGTGAATTGAATTGAATTGAATATCAAAAATAACACTCTAAAAAACAATAAAGCTTTATTTTTCAGTCAAGTTACACTATTTTCAAGCAGAGTGGATTCATCTCAGTTTGTGGGAAGGTATTGGAACTTGTGTTTGTGTATGTCTGTGTTATAAGTATTGGGCTGTGATGAGAGTCCTGGAGGCCTCTGAGCTCCCAGGTGTCTCAGTGACCAGCAGGTTAATAGAATTAAACACTGCAGTGAGGCGTTCAGGGGCCGACGGACAGGGAGACGCTCTCTCTCTTGAGAGAGCCTCCAGCCTGCAGACTTTCTTTGAATCTACAGAAGTGTGTGTTCCGGAAACAATGGTGTTCTAGCTAGTTCGGCTTGCAAGTACAATGTTCTAGTTCGTACCAAGTGTTGGATAGGGTTGAGCTCAGGGTTGTGTCAAGTTCTTTCACACCAATTCAGGAAACCCATTTCTTTATGGACCAGTTCCCTTTTTATGGGGGCATCGTCAGCAGAGAGTCTTCCTCAAACTGTTGACACCAAGTTAGAACAAATCCTCAGACCAAAAGTACCTGGATAGAAAAGCCATGTATTGAAGGCCAAACATGTGTGTATGCTCAGTTTCATGGGGGTGTGTCAATTAGATCATGATGTGTTCAATGTTTAAACGATGGCACTAGAGGACGGGGTTGTTTGAGACCATGAATGTCCAAATTCAAATGTCCAAATCTGCCATGTAATTGCTTAGTTTCGTTACTGTCGACCAAAACAGTATGTTAGAAATGAAGCAGCCAAAGGTTAACCGTGCCTTGACAGTGAAGATAGTCCTTGTGGATCCCAGGGCTTTCATTAGTGCCTGTAACCAGTGTTGTCCTCTGAGCTCTGATGCACATCTATTACTCTCTCTTTGCTCCCAGAGGGCTCATTACCATCTCAAGCTGTTGATCAGCCGCTCACAGTGGACCTCATTAATGATTACATTTGCTTCAGAAACATTAACACTCATTACCGTCTGCTGTGGCAACTGGAACACACAGTGACGGAACTGGTGGACCATTAAGGGGCAGTGTAGTCCCCCGAGCTCCCAACATGCAACAGTTTGTATTTTTAATTATAGTTTCTCTGTTTTGGCTTGCTGTTCATAACAAAGTTTCACAATGCAGAACTGCAAACCTACGCATTCCACGTTGGATAATCAACTCTATCATCATGTTTATTGGGCAGTAGTCTGACAGAGTTCTAGGTGTGAGGGATGAAAGTCTTGGCTAGCTTATCTAGCCTGGCTTATCTTTGTCTGCTTATCCTGTGCATGGTTGCAGGTCATTGTAGCCTCTCCCAACACTCACAGGGCATGAGGCTGAGTACACCATATCATTATACACAATACACCTGCAGACAGACCCACCAACAGACAATATAGGGTCTACAGTTCATGTAACATGCAGGTCTTTTGACTGTTGGATGAAGTCATCCACTGGAGGGAACCCACAGGCAGGGGACAGCATGTAAACTCCACTTTTGTAAAGTAATTTAGTACATTTACTCAAGGACTGCAGTTAAGTATCATTTTGAGGTACTTTACTCTATGTACTCTAAGTATTTATGTTTTCTGCCCCTTCGACTCCAAACAGTAAGGAAAGAAAACAGTAAAACCGGTTGTGACAACAAAAAGGCGTTTGAATCTGTGAGTCACACAAGCCAAGTCACACCGTGGTCTCACACCGTGGTCTCACGCCGTGGTCTCACGCCGTGGTCTCACACGCCGTGGTCTCACACGCCGTGGTCACACACCGTGGTCTCACGCCGTGGTCTCACGCCGTGGTCTCACACGCCGTGGTCTCACACCGTGGTCTCACGCCGTGGTCTCACACGCCGTGGTCTCACACGCCGTGGTCACACGCCGTGGTCTCACGCCGTGGTCTCACACACCGTGGTCTCACACGCCGTGGTCACACACCGTGGTCTCACACACCGTGGCTTCACTCACTGTGACTGAGTGAGTGAAGTGAGGTTTTACATCTGAAGGGATTGCTGAACCTTAAAGTGACCCGTGTGACCGCCTGCTAATGATCCATTAAGAGCCTTCATTATTATTATGTATTGTATTATTATTGTATAATATGTGATGCGGGTGAAGATCACGTGACCAGTTCCTCAGCCATCACATCACAACAGCAGAAAGATGATCAGAACAGATCGCTGGAGCTCAGTGAACGTGTTTCACATTCTTTAGCTGAATTCAATAAAAACTCCTTTACTGGAAAGAATTATCAAATAAATCTGCTTCTCATTATAGCCCCAGGTGCACCTCTCCTCTCCAACTAAAATGATAATAATGATGATGATACTGAAAATAATATGATGAAGTCTTCAGTCAGTAGTTTAGACTTTATGGAAAATAACAAGTTTCTCACCACCAACGTCAACAAACAAAGTTGTTTTAATAAAGAACTTTTTAATGTATTTTATGTCTTCTGACAAATGTTCAACACCACACAAATACAAGTAGTCACCGTGTGTTTACACTACAAACACTGCAGAAAATGATCGTTGAGTAATATTCTTTACTTCTGAAACAAGTTGAATTCTATTGAACCTTTTCACTACAGTCAAACAGTTGATGTTAATATCCCTTACATTTGGATATTGACTAATTGTGACCAAGTTATGTAACATTTTTAAAAGTCTTTTTAAACAGACAACACATCATAACATGTTAACCTGCAGTAAGAAGAGCTGCGCCCGATCTTCCCACAAGGCAACACGAAGGTTTCATCTCGTTTGATTTATTGAATAAATTAAATACTCGACAGGTCTGAACACCTGATCATACTTGTTACGGTAACTTCCTGCAGTGAGTAACTCTGTGATGATGAGATTACAGATACAACACGGTGCTAATGTGAGAGATAAACTCTGAATCATCATTAAACTGTGACAGGTGATCCTGTGAACTCTTTAGATGACAGTGTTCTATCATCTCATTAGCAGAAAGGATTTGTTTTAATGGAGCAGTCCTCAGGTATCCGGCTGTACCGGGACGACCAGCTGTCAGCCGGCTCTGACCCAGATATCAGATATCAGCACGTTTAGGAGCTTTTGAGCTGAAAACCAGCTTCTGTTAGCAAAACTCGTTGGCATCCTCCCTTCCTTCCTTCATTCCTCTATCCTACAAAATACCTCCCATCCTTCCTTACAATATCCCCAACTCACTCAATGTTCTCTTAAAACGTTAACCTGACACATTCGCTTTCATTCATTGGTTGTATGAGTTACAAAGTTGATTCACAAATTGAAAATATTCAAAAGTAATTTGCCTGATTTAATCTCCAAACTTTGGTTTGAAGAGTTGGGATGGGAATGAATTCATATTTTGCCCTATTTATATAGTATTAAAAGATGAATCGATGGATAGTTACAGTCACACATTCACTAATCTCAATGTGATTGATGATTTAAAAACAATTCTGCATGCATTGTTAAGTTGTCAAAAAACACTCATATTTGTATAAAAAACGTGTTTTTAGAACGTCGAAAGTGAGAGTTGTGTGAGTGTGTGTGTGTGTGTGAGAGTGTGTGTGTGCGTGTGTGGTCAGTCATGTAAGCAAATATAAGTTGTGATCATCACAGATGGATGCCTGTAGAATCATTTAATGTTCCTCTTTAAACATTTAATGTTCAAAATCAAGTTTTCCTTCAAACAGGTGAAGATGCAGCTTAATGTGACTCACTGCAGAAGAGTTTGAGATCATTTCTTTTAAACTTCTCCTTTTCTGGAGTCGTTCATTTAGGATTTCTTCAGAAAAAGAGGAGTTTGTCAGATGAATATCTGACAAACTGAAGCTCTTTGAATGCGTTCAGTGTGAAGATAGAGACAGTGAACTCTGTGGAGACTCTGCTTTCACTCTTATTTCCTCCCTAATCACACGTTCATTTAATATATATTTACTTTACAGGATGTGTTTTCATCAAACACAATGGGGTCAAACTAACACAGGACTTTCAACCAGGAGCCCGTTTTAGTGTCCCAGTGTTCCTTTGTTTACGTTTTATTTACTTTACGTACTTACTTTAAGCATCACCGTGATGTTCTTCCTGAACCTCACCAAGTGGTTTTGTTTGAATTCACAACGTCAACCACTTCTTTACTGCAACCGCAGTGGAGCGTGATAGGCTGTCTTGGTGGGCGACCAAGTGAGGTTGATGATGGTGATACTAGGATGATGATGGTGATACTAGGATGATGATGGTGATACTAGGTTGATGATGGTGATACTAGGATGATGATGGTGATACTAGGTTGATGATGGTGATACTAGGATGATGATGGTGATACGAGGATGATGATGGTGATACTAGGATGATGATGGTGATACTAGGTTGATGATGGTGATACTAGGATGATGATGGTGATACTAGGTTGATGATGGTGATACTAGGATGATGATGGTGATACTAGGATGATGATGGTGATACTAGGATGATGATGGTGATACTAGGTTGATGATGGTGATACTAGGATGATGATGGTGATACGAGGATGATGATGGTGATACTAGGATGATGATGGTGATACTAGGTTGATGATGGTGATACTAGGATGATGATGGTGATACTAGGTTGATGATGGTGATACTAGGATGATGATGGTGATACTAGGATGATGATGGTGATACTAGGATGATGATGGTGATACTAGGTTGATGATGGTGATACTAGGATGATGATGGTGATACTAGGTTGATGATGGTGATACTAGGATGATGATGGTGATACTAGGTTGATGATGGTGATACTAGGTTGATGATGGTGATACTAGGTTGATGATGGTGATACGAGGTTGATGATGGTGATACTAGGATGATGATGGTGATACTAGGTTGATGATGGTGATACGAGGTTGATGATGGTGATACTAGGATGATGATGGTGATACTAGATTGATGATGGTGATACTAGGTTGATGATGGTGATACTAGATTGATGATGGTGATACGAGGTTGATGATCTCACGGCGTGGTCTCACGGCGTGGTCTCACGGCGTGGTCACACACACCGTGGTCTCACACCGTGGTCACACGCCGTGGTCTCACGCCGTGGTCTCTCACACCGTGGTCTCACGCCGTGGTCTCACGCCGTGGTCTCTCACACCGTGGTCTCACGCCGTGGTCTCACGCCGTGGTCTCTCACACCGTGGTCTCACACACCGTGGTCTCACGCCGTGGTCTCACACGCCGTGGTCTCACACGCCGTGGTCTCACACGCCGTGGTCTCACACGCCGTGGTCTCACACGCCGTGGTCTCACACGCCGTGGTCTCACACACCGTGGTCTCA
This sequence comes from Ophthalmolycus amberensis, assembly GCA_024529925.1. Lineage (NCBI taxonomy): Eukaryota > Metazoa > Chordata > Actinopteri > Perciformes > Zoarcidae > Ophthalmolycus > Ophthalmolycus amberensis. The sequence goes on along the minus strand of JAFEUB010000320.1, from coordinate 192,767 downwards.
CACGCCGTGGTCTCACGCCGTGGTCTCACACACCGTGGTCTCACACACCGTGGTCTCTCACACCGTGGTCTCACGCCGTGGTCTCTGACACCGTGGTCTCACACCGTGGTCTCTCACACCGTGGTCTCACACCGTGGTCTCACACACCGTGGTCTCACACACCGTGGTCTCACGCCGTGGTCTCTGACACCGTGGTCTCACACACCGTGGTCTCACGCCGTGGTCTCACGCCGTGGTCTCACACACCGTGGTCTCACACACCGTGGTCTCACACCGTGGTCTCACGCCGTGGTCTCACACACCGTGGTCTCACACCGTGGTCTCACGCCGTGGTCTCACGCCGTGGTCTCACACACCGTGGTCTCACGCCGTGGTCTCTCACACCGTGGTCTCACACCGTGGTCTCACACACCGTGGTCTCACACCGTGGTCTCTCACGCCGTGGTCTCACGCCGTGGTCACACACACCATGGTCTCACACCGTGGTCTCACGCCGTGGTCTCTCACACCGTGGTCTCACACCGTGGTCTCACACACCGTGGTCTCACACCGTGGTCTCTCACGCCGTGGTCTCACACGCCGTGGTCACACGCCGTGGTCTCACACACCGTGGTCTCACACCGTGGTCTCTCACGCCGTGGTCTCACGCCGTGGTCTCACGCCGTGGTCACACACACCGTGGTCTCACACCGTGGTCACACGCCGTGGTCTCACACACCGTGGTCTCACACACCGTGGTCTCACACCGTGGTCTCTCACGCCGTGGTCTCACGCCGTGGTCACACACACCGTGGTCTCACACCGTGGTCACACGCCGTGGTCTCACACACCGTGGTCTCACACCGTGGTCTCTCACGCCATGGTCTCACACCGTGGTCTCACACACCGTGGTCTCACACCGTGGTCTCTCACGCCGTGGTCTCACGCCGTGGTCACACACACCGTGGTCTCACACCGTGGTCACACGCCGTGGTCTCACACACCGTGGTCTCACACCGTGGTCTCTCACGCCATGGTCTCACACCGTGGTCTCACGCCGTGGTCTCACACACCGTGGTCTCTCACACCGTGGTCTCACGCCGTGGTCTCTGACACCGTGGTCTCACACCGTGGTCTCTCACACCGTGGTCTCACACCGTGGTCTCACACGCCGTGGTCTCACACGCCGTGGTCTCACACGCCGTGGTCTCACACGCCGTGGTCTCACACGCCGTGGTCTCACACCGTGGTCTCACACACCGTGGTCTCACACACCGTGGTCTCTCACACCGTGGTCTCACGCCGTGGTCTCTGACACCGTGGTCTCACACCGTGGTCTCTCACACCGTGGTCTCACACCGTGGTCTCACACACCGTGGTCTCACACACCGTGGTCTCACGCCGTGGTCTCTGACACCGTGGTCTCACACACCGTGGTCTCACGCCGTGGTCTCACGCCGTGGTCTCACACACCGTGGTCTCACGCCGTGGTCTCTCACACCGTGGTCTCACACCGTGGTCTCACACACCGTGGTCTCACACCGTGGTCTCTCACGCCGTGGTCTCACGCCGTGGTCACACACACCATGGTCTCACACCGTGGTCTCACGCCGTGGTCTCTCACACCGTGGTCTCACACCGTGGTCTCACACACCGTGGTCTCACACCGTGGTCTCTCACGCCGTGGTCTCACGCCGTGGTCACACACACCATGGTCTCACACCGTGGTCACACGCCGTGGTCTCACACACCGTGGTCTCACACCGTGGTCTCTCACGCCGTGGTCTCACGCCGTGGTCACACACACCGTGGTCTCACACCGTGGTCACACGCCGTGGTCTCACACACCGTGGTCTCACACACCGTGGTCTCACACCGTGGTCTCTCACGCCGTGGTCTCACGCCGTGGTCACACACACCGTGGTCTCACACCGTGGTCACACGCCGTGGTCTCACACACCGTGGTCTCACACCGTGGTCTCTCACGCCATGGTCTCACACCGTGGTCTCACGCCGTGGTCTCACACACCGTGGTCTTACGCCGTGGTCTCACACACCGTGGTCTCACACCGTGGTCTCACACACCGTGGTCTCACACCGTGGTCACACACCGTGGTCTCACGCCGTGGTCTCACACCGTGGTCTCACACACCGTGGTCTCACGCCGTGGTCTCTCACACCGTGGTCTCACACACCGTGGTCTCACACCGTGGTCTCACGCCGTGGTCTCACGCCGTGGTCTCACACGCTGTGGTCTCACACGCCGTGGTCACACACCGTGGTCTCACACGCCGTGGTCTCACACCGTGGTCTCACGCCGTGGTCTCATGCCGTGGTCTCACACGCCGTGGTCTCACACGCCGTGGTCACACGCCGTGGTCTCACGCCGTGGTCTCACACGCCGTGGTCTCACACGCCGTGGTCACACACCGTGGTCTCACACGCCGTGGTCACACGCCGTGGTCTCACGCCGTGGTCTCACACGCCGTGGTCACACGCCGTGGTCTCACACCGTGGTCTCACACGCCGTGGTCTCACACGCCGTGGTCACACGCCGTGGTCTCACACCGTGGTCTCACTAAGTTGATGATGGTGATACGAGGTTGATGATGGTGATACTAAGTTGATGATGGTGATACGAGGTTGATGATGGTGATACTAAGTTGATGATGGTGATACGAGGTTGATGATGGTGATACTAAGTTGATGATGGTGATACGAGGTTGATGATGGTGATACTAAGTTGATGATGGTGATACTAGATTGATGATGGTGATACTAGGTTGATGATGGTGATACTAAGTTGATGATGGTGATACGAGGTTGATGATGGTGATACTAAGTTGATGATGGTGATACGAGGTTGATGATGGTGATACTAAGTTGATGATGGTGATACGAGGTTGATGATGGTGATACTAAGTTGATGATGGTGATACGAGGTTGATGATGGTGATACTAAGTTGATGATGGTGATACGAGGTTGATGATGGTGATACTAAGTTGATGATGGTGATACTAGATTGATGATGGTGATACGAGGTTGATGATGGTGATACTAAGTTGATGATGGTGATACGAGGTTGATGATGGTGATACTAAGTTGATGATGGTGATACGAGGTTGATGATGGTGATACTAAGTTGATGATGGTGATACGAGGTTGATGATGGTGATATTAAGTTGATGATGGTGATACTAGATTGATGATGGTGATACTAAGTTGATGATGGTGATACGAGGTTGATGATGGTGATACTAGGTTGATGATGGTGATACGAGGTTGATGATGGTGATACTAGGTTGATGATGGTGATACTAAGTTGATGATGGTGATACGAGGTTGATGATGGTGATACTAGGTTGATGATGGTGATACTAAGTTGATGATGGTGATACTAGGTTGATGATGGTGATACTAGGTTGATGATGGTGATACTAAGTTGATGATGGTGATACTAGGTTGATGATGGTGATACTAGGTTGATGATGGTGATACTAAGTTGATGATGGTGATACTAGGTTGATGATGGTGATACTAGGTTGATGATGGTGATACTAAGTTGATGATGGTGATACGAGGTTGATGATGGTGATACTAGGTTGATGATGGTGATACTAAGTTGATGATGGTGATACGAGGTTGATGATGGTGATACTAGGATGATGATGGTGATACTAGGTTGATGATGGTGATACGAGGTTGATGATGGTGATACGAGGTTGATGATGGTGATACTAGGTTATAATTAGCATGGCAATGAGAAATACAGTTGAGCCGTCCTCTGTGGATCAAAGCGAATGCAAGAACATATTATAAGGTAACGCAATGACCTGTCAGGGTTACCGTACAAGCCTTAACATGTGGTGACATAATAAATCACAAAACACATTAACAAGAATGTTTTTAATGTCTTTGTGTCATCGACAAAGACAATAAGACGACTGTGGACTGAATGTATGGAACGATGTGATCTCAGTGCAGAGTATTCATTGTACAGCTCTTTAGCTCCATCTGCTGCAGTTGTGTTGTATTGCAGTACAGACAGTCGTGTGTCTGCGTTCGTGTATAACTGGGACGGTGTTCGTCGTTGGCCAGCGGTGCTTCAGGCCCATTTAACCTACTGGGGCCAAACTGGGACCATCTGTTCTTTTCAAGGGGTCAAAACTAAGCTGACCTGAGCTCAAACTCAGCGTAACAGAAGCACAAGAGTCAGCCACCAGACGACTGGTCATACACAGCAACACAGTACCGCTCAACTAGGGGCGTCGCATTGGTGTGAATTCAGCTTCTAATGTGGAAGAGGATGATTGTGTTATTACTTCTTTCAAAAGTTACATAATCTCACTTTAAGGGCTGAAAAACGAAATCTACTTCAGTCCATCAATTGATGCATTGATTCAACTAATATGAAATTGTTTAATTGTGAAATGAATGAATCGAAGGTTTTACTTTAACAGTACTTAACTTCACTGTGACTGAGTGAGTGAAGTGAGGTTTTACATCTGAAGGGATTGCTGAACCTTAAAGTGACCCGTGTGACCGCCTGCTAATGATCCATTAAGAGCCTTCATTATTATTATGTATTGTATTATTATTGTATAATATGTGATGCGGGTGAAGATCACGTGACCAGTTCCTCAGCCATCACATCACAACAGCAGAAAGATGATCAGAACAGATCGCTGGAGCTCAGTGAACGTGTTTCACATTCTTTAGCTGAATTCAATAAAAACTCCTTTACTGGAAAGAATTATCAAATAAATCTGCTTCTCATTATAGCCCCAGGTGCACCTCTCCTCTCCAACTAAAATGATAATAATGATGATGATACTGAAAATAATATGATGAAGTCTTCAGTCAGTAGTTTAGACTTTATGGAAAATAACAAGTTTCTCACCACCAACGTCAACAAACAAAGTTGTTTTAATAAAGAACTTTTTAATGTATTTTATGTCTTCTGACAAATGTTCAACACCACACAAATACAAGTAGTCACCGTGTGTTTACACTACAAACACTGCAGAAAATGATCGTTGAGTAATATTCTTTACTTCTGAAACAAGTTGAATTCTATTGAACCTTTTCACTACAGTCAAACAGTTGATGTTAATATCCCTTACATTTGGATATTGACTAATTGTGACCAAGTTATGTAACATTTTTAAAAGTCTTTTTAAACAGACAACACATCATAACATGTTAACCTGCAGTAAGAAGAGCTGCGCCCGATCTTCCCACAAGGCAACACGAAGGTTTCATCTCGTTTGATTTATTGAATAAATTAAATACTCGACAGGTCTGAACACCTGATCATACTTGTTACGGTAACTTCCTGCAGTGAGTAACTCTGTGATGATGAGATTACAGATACAACACGGTGCTAATGTGAGAGATAAACTCTGAATCATCATTAAACTGTGACAGGTGATCCTGTGAACTCTTTAGATGACAGTGTTCTATCATCTCATTAGCAGAAAGGATTTGTTTTAATGGAGCAGTCCTCAGGTATCCGGCTGTACCGGGACGACCAGCTGTCAGCCGGCTCTGACCCAGATATCAGATATCAGCACGTTTAGGAGCTTTTGAGCTGAAAACCAGCTTCTGTTAGCAAAACTCGTTGGCATCCTCCCTTCCTTCCTTCATTCCTCTATCCTACAAAATACCTCCCATCCTTCCTTACAATATCCCCAACTCACTCAATGTTCTCTTAAAACGTTAACCTGACACATTCGCTTTCATTCATTGGTTGTATGAGTTACAAAGTTGATTCACAAATTGAAAATATTCAAAAGTAATTTGCCTAATTTAATCTCCAAACTTTGGTTTGAAGAGTTGGGATGGGAATGAATTCATATTTTGCCCTATTTATATAGTATTAAAAGATGAATCGATGGATAGTTACAGTCACACATTCACTAATCTCAATGTGATTGATGATTTAAAAACAATTCTGCATGCATTGTTAAGTTGTCAAAAAACACTCATATTTGTATAAAAAACGTGTTTTTAGAACGTCGAAAGTGAGAGTTGTGTGAGTGTGTGTGTGTGTGTGTGAGAGTGTGTGTGTGCGTGTGTGGTCAGTCATGTAAGCAAATATAAGTTGTGATCATCAACAGATGGATGCCTGTAGAATCATTTAATGTTCCTCTTTAAACATTTAATGTTCAAAATCAAGTTTTCCTTCAAACAGGTGAAGATGCAGCTTAATGTGACTCACTGCAGAAGAGTTTGAGATAATTTCTTTTAAACTTCTCCTTTTCTGGAGTCGTTCATTTAGGATTTCTTCAGAAAAAGAGGAGTTTGTCAGATGAATATCTGACAAACTGAAGCTCTTTGAATGCGTTCAGTGTGAAGATAGAGACAGTGAACTCTGTGGAGACTCTGCTTTCACTCTTATTTCCTCCCTAATCACACGTTCATTTAATATATATTTACTTTACAGGATGTGTTTTCATCAAACACAATGGGGTCAAACTAACACAGGACTTTCAACCAGGAGCCCGTTTTAGTGTCCCAGTGTTCCTTTGTTTACGTTTTATTTACTTTACGTACTTACTTTAAGCATCACCGTGATGTTCTTCCTGAACCTCACCAAGTGGTTTTGTTTGAATTCACAACGTCAACCACTTCTTTACTGCAACCGCAGTGGAGCGTGATAGGCTGTCTTGGTGGGCGACCAAGTGAGGTTGATGATGGTGATACTAGGATGATGATGGTGATACTAGGTTGATGATGGTGATACTAGGATGATGATGGTGATACTAGGTTGATGATGGTGATACTAGGATGATGATGGTGATACTAGGTTGATGATGGTGATACTAGGTTGATGATGGTGATACTAGGTTGATGATGGTGATACGAGGTTGATGATGGTGATACTAGGATGATGATGGTGATACTAGGTTGATGATGGTGATACTAGGTTGGTGATGGTGATACTAGGTTGATGATGGTGATACTAGGTTGGTGATGGTGATACTAGGTTGATGATGGTGATACTAGGTTGGTGATGGTGATACTAGGTTGGTGATGGTGATACTAGGTTGATGATGGTGATACGAGGTTGATGATGGTGATACTAGGATGATGATGGTGATACTAGATTGATGATGGTGATACTAGGTTGATGATGGTGATACTAGATTGATGATGGTGATACGAGGTTGATGATGGTGATACGAGGTTGATGATGGTGATACGAGGTTGATGATGGTGATACTAGGTTGATGATGGTGATACAAGGTTGATGATGGTGATACGAGGTTGATGATGGTGATACTAGGTTGATGATGGTGATACTAGGTTGATGATGGTGATACTAGGTTGATGATGGTGATACGAGGTTGATGATGGTGATACGAGGTTGATGATGGTGATACGAGGTTGATGATGGTGATACTAGGTTGATGATGGTGATACTAGGTTGATGATGGTGATACTAGGTTGATGATGGTGATACGAGGTTGATGATGGTGATACTAGGTTGATGATGGTGATACTAGGTTGATGATGGTGATACTAGGTTGATGATGGTGATACTAGGTTGATGATGGTGATACTAGGTTGATGATGGTGATACTAGGTTGATGATGGTGATACTAGGTTGATGATGGTGATACTAGGTTGATGATGGTGATACTAGGTTGGTGATGGTGATACTAGGTTGGTGATGGTGATACTAGGTTGGTGATGGTGATATGAGGTTGATGATGGTGATACTAGGTTGATGATGGTGATACGAGGTTGATGATGGTGATACTAGGTTGATGATGGTGATACTAGGTTGATGATGGTGATACGAGGTTGATGATGGTGATACTAGGTTGATGATGGTGATACTAGGTTGATGATGGTGATACGAGGTTGATGATGGTGATACTAGGTTGATGATGGTGATACGAGGTTGATGATGGTGATACTAGGTTGATGATGGTGATACTAAGTTGATGATGGTGATACTAGGTTGATGGTGATACTAGGTTGATGATGGTGATACTAAGTTGATGATGGTGATACGAGGTTGATGATGGTGATACTAGGTTGATGATGGTGATACTAGGTTGATGATGGTGATACTAGGTTGATGATGGTGATACGAGGTTGATGATGGTGATACTAGGTTGATGATGGTGATACTAGGTTGATGATGGTGATACTAGGTTGATGATGGTGATACTAAGTTGATGATGGTGATACGAGGTTGATGATGGTGATACGAGGTTGATGATGGTGATACGAGGTTGATGATGGTGATACTAGGTTGATGATGGTGATACGAGGTTGATGATGGTGATACTAAGTTGATGATGGTGATACGAGGTTGATGATGGTGATACGAGGTTGATGATGGTGATACGAGGTTGATGATGGTGATACTAGGTTGATGATGGTGATACGAGGTTGATGATGGTGATACTAGGATGATGATGGTGATACTAGATTGATGATGGTGATACTAGGTTGATGATGGTGATACTAGATTGATGATGGTGATACTAGGTTGATGATGGTGATACGAGGTTGATGATGGTGATACGAGGTTGATGATGGTGATACTAGGTTGATGATGGTGATACTAGGTTGATGATGGTGATACTAGGTTGATGATGGTGATACGAGGTTGATGATGGTGATACTAGGTTGATGATGGTGATACTAGGTTGATGATGGTGATACTAGGTTGATGATGGTGATACTAGGTTGATGATGGTGATACTAGGTTGATGATGGTGATACTAGGTTGATGATGGTGATACTAGGTTGGTGATGGTGATACTAGGTTGGTGATGGTGATACTAGGTTGGTGATGGTGATATGAGGTTGATGATGGTGATACTAGGTTGATGATGGTGATACTAGGTTGATGATGGTGATACTAGGTTGATGATGGTGATACTAGGTTGGTGATGGTGATACTAGGTTGGTGATGGTGATACTAGGTTGGTGATGGTGATATGAGGTTGATGATGGTGATACTAGGTTGATGATGGTGATACGAGGTTGATGATGGTGATACTAGGTTGATGATGGTGATACTAGGTTGATGATGGTGATACGAGGTTGATGATGGTGATACTAGGTTGATGATGGTGATACGAGGTTGATGATGGTGATACTAGGTTGATGATGGTGATACGAGGTTGATGATGGTGATACTAGGTTGATGATGGTGATACTAGGTTGATGATGGTGATACTAAGTTGATGATGGTGATACGAGGTTGATGATGGTGATACTAAGTTGATGATGGTGATACTAGGTTGATGATGGTGATACTAAGTTGATGATGGTGATACGAGGTTGATGATGGTGATACTAGGTTGATGATGGTGATACTAAGTTGATGATGGTGATACGAGGTTGATGATGGTGATACTAAGTTGATGATGGTGATACGAGGTTGATGATGGTGATACTAGGATGATGGTGAATACTAGGTTGATGATGGTGATACTAGGTTGATGATGGTGATACGAGGTTGATGATGGTGATACTAGGTTATAATTAGCATGGCAATGAGAAATATACAAGATTGAACACAACTAGTCTGCATTTTGAATGTGTTATGCAAATAAAGCCACATTTGAAAAATATCCATCGTGAGGAAACAACAGTTTATAGACTGAGAGAGAATCATTCAATTCACCAACACTTAAGGTGGAATGTTTTCTTGCATGTTCTTCGAAGCATCAATACAACTTAAATGTTAATATGACAACTTTAAACCGTTCCATCTGTTGTTACTGGCCCTCTTGCATCACATGTCTTTAGTGATGTTTTGATCTTCTTGTTGTTGTTTTGAAGCGCTTAAAAAAATCAACCAGATTATGACAACAGACAGTATTCTATTGTGTTGTTCCGGTTCCCTCCGGCAGCACTTTAGCTATGCTTGAGCAGAAATGGCATTACCATGGCAACTTTACAGACATGACTACGGCAAATCGGAACCTTTGTGGGAACATCTTACGTGTTGTGTTCGGGAGCCCAGACAGAGGAAGCCGTCTGGGTTCAGTAGCCGGGATGTGCTGATCTTAGGTGACCACATCTCTGGTTTCCTGTAGAGTTGATGAAGTATGGTAGTAGTGGTGTAATGTGATCGGTCCACCGCTAGTGATCCGTGTGTTCTGTCCTTAGAGATCTGTAAAGATCATGCTGTTTGATGAGATGCTGTCAAATAATTTGGAATTATCTGTGGGCTCTTGTTGTTCACTTTACCCGCACAAACTGGGATGTATCCACCTTTCTGTGCCTCTGTCTGTGTAAACTTCTTTGTGTGGCCGTCTTTCAAACCCAAATCTGTATTTTCTGGTGGAAATCAACACCAGACAGAGTACACACAAATGGTAGATTAAACCATTAACTAGAACCACCTGAAATTCATTACAATTTAAACCAACATTGCTCACTTCTTTTGAAAAAATGAAGAATCAAATAATGTTATCGGTGGATCTTTCGAAGCCGGATCTCCATCAGACGGCTTTTCCCAGGATAAGGATGCTCATGAGGAAGACCATGATGAAGAAGAGCCACATGAAGAAGCGATCCATGACCTTGGCGACCTTCCTCCACTCCCCGATGCGCAGCTGGCCGGCTCGCTGGTCCTGGTATGAGTTGGCAATGTACTCAACGTTCCTGCGCAGTCCCTGGTGCTGACAAACACAAAGGGTTTTCACCCAGATCTCCCTCCTGTTCTCCCTGGCTCCGCCTTCACCTCCTACGCCTTTCTTTTCCTCGACATGCTCTCCTCCTCCTCCACAGGCACTGTTTGACTCCTCCCGCTCCCCCTCATGTCCTCCAGCAGCTCCTTCCTCCTCCAAGTGGTCAATGCTCACAAACAGATCCTCTTTCCATTCCGTCTGGGTGGTCAAGTCCCGCCCCAGCTTCAGAGACTCCCCGGCCTCATTCTCCTCCTCCACCCTCCCCGCCCACACCTGCCCGTTCACATCCCAGTTTAATCCTTTGGCGTTGCGGCCGTTGGCTGACGGGGCGTCTGACTCCTCCTGCGACAGAGGCCGTTTCCTGGATGTAGTCCTGCCGAGGCAGTTCTCACCGACCTCGTAGACAAAACAGATGCGGGCGAGGTAGTTAAGGATGAAGCGCTCGGCCCATTTAGGGACGGGACGAGCCTCGGGGCCGCAGTGGTGGATGTTCATGATGAAGATGGTGAGCGCTGTTGATGCAGTGACCATTGTCATGGTAGCAATGTAGTACTTTCCTGTTGAGAAAGGAAATTGAAGATAATTTAGAGTTCAAAATCCACGTACAGTTAAATGATTAAAGTCTCTGTTTCTCTCACCAACGCAATCTCTTTGCTAGTTAGGAAAGAAGAGTAACTTTGACCCAGGCTGACTTTGTTGTTGTTTACATAGTTATAAATAGAATACTAAATATCATGTTGAAGAAAGATCACAAGGGCGGCAACTACAAACTATTTTGATAATTCGATTAATCTTTTGATTTTAATTTTCATAAATCAATAATTCATAGGTTAAAAAGAAAAAAGTTAAATTCTATTATTTCCAGTTGTTGCCATGTTGAGACCAGGTGGCAACCTCCGGCCAACCTCTTGAACATGACAGCCCCCTTTAAAGGGGGCTAGAGGGGGTAGGGGGGTGGTGTACTTGTGTACAATTCACTTTTGCGATACGAATAAAAAAAATACCTGTGTAACAAAGACATTCTGGGCGAAACAACCACGGGAGCCATTTTACACTGCAAAACACAATTATACATGAACTAAGATCATATCTAGAAGAATACTACAAGTTTTACCACAAAACCACATTTTTCTGGGCAAAAAACTGCAGTACTATACTCTTTGTTTTGGTCTCTGATGAGAAAGCACGGAGCGATTTTGGCGGATGAGCACATCCAGAGGGCCGTGCTTCGACCCCGCTTCGCGTATCGTTTTCGAAATGACTCTCTTTCAAACCGTTCAAAAGTTATGGGGATACATGCCAACATCAGCCACAGGTCACAACAAAAAATATTGGGTAAAAAAACTTACGTTTTGATGATTTTATGGAAGAAAAACGGATCTATTCCAGCGGATTTTGGCACAGCTGTGTCCACCATGTTGTGCTGTGTGTCTGTGAGTGGTATCAATGCGCTGCCTGACTGAATGAGGAAATGGCAGGCGAAACTGTGAGCTGGACCAATCCATGTTGGGAGGGGGGTTCGCCCAGCATTTTCCGATTTTTAGTCAGTAAACAGACAAGGAGATTGTCAAACACCCCCGCATGGCTCCCGTTGGACTATCCCACATCGAAAAATTTGTTTTTTGTGAAAATCGAGCAGGCACAGCCCATTTTACAGTCAATTTTACAGTCACACAGACACAAATTATGATTCATATATTTTTATGATTGACAGATATGACATTCATAACTGCTCAAAATTATTCCAAATGGTGTCAAACTGCTTTATTAGGATTATTGAACACTCAGTGATAAAACAAGTGAATATATAGTTAATATTTAGTTATATACTATATAAAATTTGAATACAGCAATGCAACCAAATGCTTCCAAAAATGATAATTTAGCATGCCTTTGCTTGGTTTATGCTGGCCTGCTTCACGCAATCGAAGTCAAATCAGTTTTAGAGACTGTAAAACCGGTTGTGCTATGACTGTGGGTATGTCATTGAAATTTTTAGGCTTTATTTCAAGTAATATTTCAGACACAAGTGCTTTTTTTCAGGCGAACCTGAAACTTTTTCAATTTGAGCTGTGCCATATGTGTATTTGTTATTAACCAGTAACATATACACAATTTTACAGATATCAGCACATCTCACAAGTGTTACCTGTATTATACAATCAAAAAATTATTAAAATAGACCTTGTAGTTGCAGAAATACACTCTCTTTAGTATGGGTATGCAATTTTCGAGCAGAGGCCTAAAAATAGGGGCAGTGTTCAAGAGGCTAGTGAAGTCAAAGCTTCATGTGTTAAAGCTGCATTCTCTCTACTGTCCACCAGGGGGCGACTCCTCTGGTTGTATAGAAGTCTATGAGAAAATGACTACTTCTCCATTGATTCAGTCCAAATATGGTAACTTCCGTTCACCAGTTGCAAAAGGTCAACATGGCGAAGGCCAAAATCAAAGATGGCGACGGCCAAGTTTATGATGTAGTTGAACTATTTAGGATACAACAGTTGTACTCTTTGTACCTCTTTAGTGAGAAATAGCTCAACTAGCTGTCCAGAAGGTTTGACAAACAAACTGCTGCTGGCATCATTGAGACTTGAAGGTTGAGCTTTGAGATCATTGGTTCCTGAGCCCTGACCTGCAGGCCTCCTTCAGTACATCAACACCAACAGGGTGTTTACTGCCAGGCTTCAAACTGTACACAAGAATCCTTACTGTCTCTTCAGTTTATTGTTCACAAACAGAAAGACAGCACCCTCCGAACAATGGAAGATCTGCAACGTTCTGTTCCTGTACAACAGTAAACTGTATCTCAACATCTATAACATCCATTTAGAATTCATTCTGCTTTCACTGACGATCTTACCGTAAAGTTAATTTATATAATAATTAATGGTGAGTTGTGTTCACACAGGACATTATTTACACACGTTCATCAGTGACTTTAAAACAGAACAATCTGCTGAATCCACTACTTCTTCACAGTTTCCTTGTTCTAAGTCCTCTTCGCTTCTGATTGGTTAGTTCAGTCATATGTGAGTTAGGACCAAACAGGTGTTGTTATAAAGCTGATTGAGTGTGGCGAACAGTAAAGAGTAAACTGTAAAAACGTTATCTTGCAACCGAAGATACAGAAGGTCCTGTATCTGTTGTTCCATTGATCGGTACGTTGTCTTTTAACTTCCTGTCTGCACCACAAGTGGGAATTTGTCACTTTTAGCAGCTGTAGGATCTGCAGCCTATGATCCCCTTTTCTTTTCTTTAACCTTTAGCAGCTCATAATATATACAATTTTAAATTCGGTCTAAAATATACAAAGAATCGGTTTATGTTTGTGTCTAAGCGAGCCGAGAACGATGTAATACTATCATCACTACGGTGAAGCTAAGAGCTCGAACTGTATATTTCACTGAGTTTTTCTATTTCAGAATAACATTTGCTACAATATTAGAATTAGATTGAGAACATCAATGGAAGCGGTTGTACCAGTTTGACAGGATGCTGTCACAGACACAGTGCTCCTGTGATGGAAACACTTCCCCATCGCCTTCCTTTGCTGACTGGTTTAGAGAAGAACCTGTCGATCTTTAGTCAGCTTTTCCTGTTTGCCAAGAGTCAAGCACCACATGAAACCTCAGAGAGACCTTTGTAGTGCGCATTCATCCATCAATGAGAGGAACACATTGTCAGTGTTAAAATGTAGAAGTAGTTGTAAATGAGGAGGCGCTCTCTGAAGCGCGCCCCACGATGATGGCCTCCACCTTCCTGTGTCCAGCTCTCTGACGTATCAAACAGTGTCTCTTTCATGCATTACAAGCATCAGGACCACCACCGGCTTGGCTTTGAAACCCCTTGAAAATATCTTTCTTAATATTTTCTTAACAAATGAACAACTCTAGAGGGCCGTGTCCATGACAGTGTTGTTCTCCAGAGGCCTGCACATCGCCTTGAGAACGCTGCACATTTACACTATGGTACCAAACACCAGCAGCGTGCCGAGGCGCTGAGCATCTGTACTGCGGGGAACGCTGCACATTCTGGTCTTTGAGAGTTGAAAAATGTTCCATTTTGGATAAAACACTTCCCTCGTCACTGTCGCTTTTTACCCAGTCGTCCAATCACAGTGGAGAAGAGGCGGGACAAATACCACACATTTAAACCCATGAAACCACGTAGCCCGGCTGGTCCGCCCTCTGTGCCTCATTCTGAGCAAGTACGCTACTGTGTGCAGCATTGTTACATCATAGCAACCAGACGCAACCAAAGCATCTCAGCTGAAATGTTGCACTGAAGCAATCCCAGCTGAGTGCCAAGTGTTTTCAGCTGTGAACAACGCTTTGGTGGACACGGCTTAACAAAACTTAGAAATCAGGGACTTCTGAGTTTTCTCACCTATCAGTGGGACGCTCTCGGAGGGCGGCATGCTCTCAGCCACCAACAACTGAAACACAGTGAGGGCCAGCAGCACCGTGACTCCAAGAGAAACTTTTTCACCAGAGTCAGCCGGCAGGTAGAAGCCCAGTGGAGCCAGAAAGGAGATCATCATGCAGGGGATGAGGAGGTTGAAGATGTAGAAGGAGGAACGTCTCTTTAGATGAAGGCTGAAGGTGATGTCCGGGTACGGATCTGAACAGCAACCATACTGGATGACATTCTTCTTAGCTGGCATGCCCAGAACCTGGATATAAAGATAATGTGATTTACATTCAGGAATGAGGTCTCGCTTTGAGCACATGAACGAGGTGACCACTCACCTCCCACTCCACATTGGGGACAAAGTCAGCCAGGTCGGCGCTGTCCAAGGCATTGAACAAGTCCATCTGGTTGCCGTTGTGAGTCCAGGATCCAAAAGTTAGGTGACACTGCTGCAAATCAAAGGGAAAGAAGGCCACATCCACGGAGCAGGAGCTTTTGGTGATGGCTGGCTGGTCCCACATGACCTGGCCATCGTTACGGAGAACCACGTTGGTCTCCATGGAGCTGGAGAACTCGTCGTCTGCACTGTGGGGGAGAAAGTGGAGGAAGAGAAGGAACGGGATCAGAGCAGAATGTGTCCGTCATAGCTCGATAACTCTGCCAATTAGTCATCACATTACATTACAGTCATTCAGCAGACGCTTTTATCCAACGCGACTTACAATAAGTGTGTTCTACATCGGTATTCAAGAGAACTACTAGTCACCAGAAGTCATAAGTGCATCTCCTTTAAACAAGCATCTAAGAGCAGAAACCAGAACAAACGACAGAAACAAACCAACACCAATACAATAGTCAGTCTGCTTTTCTGCCAATTCCCTGCAGCCGGGTAGATCAGCCTCACCTGTTATACAGGACGATGTCAGGCCTCCAGACGTAGCTGCTAGGTATGCGGATGGTGTCGAGGCCGTCGTAGTCCTCCTTCTTCCAGGTGAGGTAGGCGTCCATCCACACCTGGCGGATCCACAGGTAGGTAGTCAGGATCTGGTTCCGCTCATCCTGATGAACAGGACACATCAGCACGGGCATGAACACACACAACACGAACATCTGGATCGGCAGACGGGATGATTACCATGTCGATGATCTGGGAGAGAGTGATCTGCAGGGTGACGTTGATGATGTGGTCGGTGTCCTCCACCGGCCGCAAAGCGTTGGTGTAGTTGGAAGAACAAGTCATTCAGCAGCTTCTGAGCGTAGCGACCATGAGCGGAGAGGCAACCTGGGGCATCAGAGGCAGAGACGTCTGTGTTACACCGCGCAGGCATTTCATCGAACGCTTGTCTTTTAAAAACAAGCAGCTGGAGTTGAACAGCTGCACAGTGTTGGTCAACTCTTGGGTCCAGAGCTGGTATGTCAACAACTATTCAGATTTCTATCAGATGATCACATTCCTGCTCCCCAGAGGATTCACCTTTTCGATTGATTCCTGTCTCTCTCCACTCGTCATTGTCAAATAAAGGCAGAGATTGCCTTGGCTGGATGTGGAAAATCATACTTTTTATTCATGATTATAAACCAAATTGAACTGACTACCTTTTGTTGGTTAATGGTGTTACTGTTTGATTTTATAATTATGATCTATAATTCAATCTTCATGGGAATCAATTTCTTGTGTTTGAATTCACTTTGGTTGTTTGTTTTTAAAGAAGTTGATAGCATGCCCTATCTGTGACTGTCCTAACTTTAGCCAGATTCTTCTGCATATTGCTTTGAGTGTTGTGAGGGTGTGAGTGTGTATGAAGTCCTCTTCTCTTCTCAGTAGTTCACTTTTAATGGTGAAGTGTCTGATATCTCCAGCAGCACATCCTGCAGCTCAGTCAGTCCCACAGGAGCACTCTGAACACACGCACACACACATGGAACCACATTCCCCACTTCAATTAACCCGGTGATCTGAAGGTTTGACACGTTCATCTTTAACGTCTGCAGAACAGCAGCAGGCTGATAATTCCATTAATCCTCAGACTGCTAATGACGGAGGACAGAAGCGATGCTGCTGTGGATCTGTCCAGTATTCTTTATTGCAGAACGTCTCTTCATGTCAGTAAAAGCCGAAACTATAACAGAATGAGCAAAGTCCACAAGTGTGAAACAATACATAAGGTAAAGTAGAAGATGTTCATGGCACGTATAATGTTCAGTGATGAGCTATTTACAAAGCTAAACAGCGATGCAGCATTTCACTGCACAAAAGATTAAAAAGAAAAGAATAACATCAATAAATAGAATGAATGTAAATGAATCGAGCCCGAGTAAAAGAGACGGGAATACAAGGCAGCAGCAAGACATGAGGATGGACGGTGACCTGTCACATCTCAGAGTGAAACAGACTTCGCCTCCTAACGGTGGAAACACAAACACACATTATGTGCTCACGATCGAAACTGTGGAGGATAAAAGCTGCCGGTGACTTCAGCATTCAGTCCAGCCTTTGGATGAAGAAGGATAATGTGAATATATGTTGTGTCTTAATGTTGATATCAGATAAAGCTGGAGACTCATCTGAGAGCAGCAGACGAGGCTTCATCTGTCATCCTGTAACCAGTGAACAGTGAAACGCCTTCAACAGCTGCATGAACTGTTGGTGACAATCCGTTAAGACGAAGACGTCACCATCAGCTGCAGTCAGCCACAGCTGAGGAGTGAAGTCCAGTCGCCAGAGACACTTCCTGGAAGCTCCTGGTGGAATAATGAGTTGGCGGACGCCTTTTAACACGCTTTGGACAGACGCGTGTGCTGAATGGCTGTAACGTAACGTAACGTAATGGAACGTAATGTAACGTAATGTGACGTAACGTAATGTAAGGTAACGTAATGTAACGTAACGTAACGTAATGTAACGTAATGTAACGTAACGTAATGTAACGTAACGTAACGTAATGTAACGTAACGTAATGTAACGTAATGTAACGTAACGTAACGTAATGTAGTTATGTAACGTTATGTAATGTAATGTAACGTAACGTAACGTAATGTAGCGTAATGTAACGTAAGGTAATGTAACGTAACGTAATGTAACGTAATGTAATGTAACGTAATGTAACGTAACGTAATGTAATGTAACGTAATGTAATGTAACGTAATGTAACGTAACGTAATGTAATGTAACGTAACGTAATGTAATGTAACGTAACGTAATGTAACGTAACGTAATGTAACGTAATGTAACGTAACGTAATGTAACGTAATGTAACGTAACGTAACGTAATGTAATGTAACGTAGAGTTATGTAACGTTATGTAATGTAATGTAACGTAACGTAACGTAATGTAACGTAATGTAGCGTAATGTAACGTAAGGTAATGTAATGTAACGTAACGTAATGTAACGTAATGTAACGTAATGTAATGTAACGTAATGTAACGTAACGTAATGTAACGTAATGTAACGTAATGTAACGTAACGTAATGTAATGTAATGTAACGTAATGTAACGTAATGTAACGTAACATAAAGCTGCTGTCTGCTTCAGCGTATTGTTTGGTCTGAAGATGCAGCAGTGCACTCTGGGGAGTCCATGTTCAAGTGTAATGAATTACTTTATTTCAGACTTACAGTTCATAAAAGAGGAATATACAAGAGATAAAAGACCAAAGAATAAAAGTCTTGATAAATGCTTCTTTGGGTCTGAATGTAAGACGATACATTTTCTTTAGGAATGACTTCTGAAACATTGTGCTCGTATTATATATATAAGGACAAGACGATTATCCTATCACAGAATCGAATGGAACAGAAGCATTGCATGATGGCATGTTTGCAGTCTTAATGTTGAAGAGATAGTTAGCTTTAAAGCCCAAAGAGGAGTTCCTGATGGTTGTGTTTGTTATTAAGAAACACAGTTGTAGTTCCTGTAAACCATTTCATTTGGCTGCAAATGATTTACTCAAATGTAGATTTTTAATGCCTCCTGCTTCTAAAAACTAATTTGCCTTCTTCTGAAGAGCTCCCAGCGCCAACAACTCAGAGTCCACGACTCCGTGAGCCCACCTCTTCAAACAGAAGATCAGCCGCTCTGTTGTGACACGTTTTCACGAGTCTGCTTCACATCTGCAGCAGCGCTGATGTTCCTCAAACACAAGCCCCTCCCCTGCATGTCAGTGATTGGACAAAATACACAAAAAATGATGACACAATAGTTTTTGATAGTTCTTTCGAGTTCGTCCAGTATTTCACACGTGTTTTTATTTTCTGTCTTAACCCCTTCATTATCTCTTCACCACGTTTATCTTCGTAGGATTATCGTATGAAGAAGTTCCTCCATGTTTGACTGTGAGAACCAAACACCACAATGATTCAAACAAACACTCGACAACAACGAGATTCATAACTGCAAGAGGAGACATTAAAGAAACAAACAGAGACTCACATGGAGGTTTAACAACATGCCTTGCACAAAAAAGAAAGCGCACAAGAGCACCGTGGCCTTCAGATAAGAAGAGAATACATCACAACACTACGACTGGAGAGGCAGAGGTCAACATCCTTTGGACAAACATGGAAATGTGGAAGTGAAGCTCTGAATCTGATAAGAAGTCTCATTCTGAGAGCAGATCCTCCTCTGCTCTGCTGAAGGCTGGTTATACACACATGTGTACCTGATGGGTTCATCCGTTAATCCTGTCTGCCTGTCTTTCCACTTGGATTTCTGCCCCTTATTGGATTTGTTCGCCTGTTTGACTGACCTCCCGGTTTTGACGCTGCCTGAACTCTAGTAAAAGAACTGAACTTGTATCTTGTCTCCGAGTTGTGCCTTTGGGTTCTAGTATCTGTAATCCTTCCAGCTGCTGAGTCTATGGTATGACGCTGGTGCAACGTCTCCTGGCGGCAGTAAACCAGGCAGCGATCATTCATATTGTTGCATTTGTACATGTGGAAAGTGACAGAGAGACGTAACAAAAGATGACAGAAACTTGAGCGAGAAGTTCAAAGCCTCCTTAAAGCTTGGTTTGTACTTGCACGTAGCACAACGTAGCACAACGTAGCACAATGTAGCACAACGTAGCACGCACAAAGACCACCAGTGTTACCGGCTGAATGCCATAAATCAACCTCCACAAAGCCGAGGAGGGATTATAATTATCTGTGAAGTCATATCTCATATTCATGGACTACTTTATTGTCTATATACAAACCCTGTAAAGAAAGAAGTCAAGTTTTAGGACGTCACCATCTTGTTTTTCAGCCGTCGCCATCTTGGTTTCTGGCCATCGCCGTCTTGGTTTTTCTTTAGCCTTCTTGTTTTTGTGGACTAAAATGTTTCAATTATCTTTGATATAGTTAAAACACACTGTGAAAGGGTAGAAGTTGTAAGAAGAAAACATGGACAACTCCCAGACCGGACAACGGCGTGGTAGAGACCTGTCAATCACCGTGTAGCCCCGCCCTAAAGCATCCCCTGCTTTATGGTCTGTTTGACTCTAAAAGGGGAGCAAGATAGGGTAAGATGGGGCATGGAGAGGGGGGGGAGCTGTGGGGGAAGAGCTGGAGATGGTAGAGAGGGAGAGGGTGGACCAGGGGGCTGAGAGAAGGAGGATCTGATATTGTTTACCTTCTTGTCAAAGAAGTTGGCGAAATCGTCAGAGAGAAGGGAGGAAGTAGGAGGGGGGGGGGGGGTTGGAGGAGTGAAGAGAAAGTTTCGAAGAGTTTTTTAGGATTGGAAGCAGAGGTTAGGATTTTGGAGCGAAAGAATGCAGCTTTAGCAGTAGAAAGAGTGGTGGAAAAGTGGAAAGAAGAGCTTGGAAGTTAAGAAGGTCCCCCGGGAGGAGTTTGCCTTTTCTCCATTTACGCTCAGCCTCTCTTAGGCTCCGTCTGTCAGTACGCACTGAGTCCGACAGCCGTGGGGCAGGTGGGGTTGGCCGTGCAGGCCTGGAGGTGAAGGGACAGAGGTTGTCCAGAGAGAGGAAAGGGTGGAGAGGAGAAGATCAGTAGCAGTATCAGGGGATAGCAGAGAGAAGGATTCAGGGTCAGGGAGAACAGAGGTAACAGAAGAGGAAAGATCAGCCGGGAGAGGGAGCAGAGATGACTACGGGTAGAAACCATGTGGGTAGGTGGAGGAAGTACGGGGGGAGAGGAGAGGGAGAGGGAGTAGGACATGACATAGTGGTCAGAGAGCTGGAGGGGAGTGACGGAGAGGTTAGCAGTAGAACAGAGTCTAGTGAAGACAATATCCAGCTGGTTGCCTTGTGGGTTGGAGGAGAAGAGGTCAAAGGAGGAGAGGAAGGAAAGAAGAGGTTCTAACTCATCAGTCTGGATGTTAAAGTCTCCGAGCAGGATGAGTGCGGAGCCATCGTCATGGAAGTGCGAGACTAATGTGTCGAGATCGTCCAAGAACTCACCAAGAGGCCCCGGTGGGCGATACACAACAGCAATGGTGAGCTTGACCGGATGAGTGACAGTAACAGCATGACATTCGAAAGAGGACGAGGAGAACTGAGGAACCGAGACAAGAGTGTATTTCCATTTTGGGGAGAGTAGGAGGCCAGCACCACCACCCGCCTCACAGCTCTGCAGTGTGAGAGACAGAGTCCACGTCTGACAGAGCT
This sequence comes from Ophthalmolycus amberensis, assembly GCA_024529925.1. Lineage (NCBI taxonomy): Eukaryota > Metazoa > Chordata > Actinopteri > Perciformes > Zoarcidae > Ophthalmolycus > Ophthalmolycus amberensis. Next base: position 171,106 of record JAFEUB010000320.1, on the reverse strand, counting down.
GTGGGTGTGATGGTGTTTACTGGTGTGATCCAGGTCTCAGTTAGAGCAAGAAAGCTGAGAGAGAGCAAGGAAGCGTAGCTGTTGTGAAAAATGTGCTCACACGAGGGAGTGGAGCGGCCGGCACACGTGGGCTGATAGCTTTTCAGTCACACGGCGCTAAAAACGTTACCGAAACTGGTTTACCGTCAAGAAGGATTTTAATCCTGCTGTTGCAATTACAGTTATACAATGGTGTACATTAATCTCATGAAATAATACACTATTCGCCCCACTTTGGAAAAACTCTTCCCGATCCCAGTAAAAACGTCTGTTCTGGATCCTAACCTAACAGGAAGAGAAAACGCTTTTCTATATCCCGCCCACATATCCGTTCGCAACTCTTCCCCTTCCGTTTATCCCAATTCCTATTGGCTAACTTCCAGGAGTGTATTCGCCTGTCTGGCTTTCTGTCCCTGAGCTCACTAACACATTCAAATGACTGTGAGTTATTGTTTAATCCCTTCTATGATAATCTTTCAGTATAGAAGTTAAACTTCTGCAACTTGGCAGAAGCTTCATGTCTTTTAGCTACTAATCCTAAAACACTTTATGTTTATCTTAATTATGCATTCCCAATACACTTATGATTATGACTAATTATGAATTCTTAAACACTTTTATTATATCTACTAAACACACAGTTCTATGTTCAAATTTCTTACATAGCCCGAGATCAACTCAGCTTTCAGCACTGCCGACTGGCAATTCCAGACCCCCCCGCCACCACTCGCTCACCATGAGCCGAGAGAGGAGGAGAGATGAGGTCAGCGGGGTCACGGCACCTGGGAGTGACCCAACGTCTACGTGACCACCGAGCAGAGGAGAGGACCGAAATCGGATGCAAACACATGGTTTGAAAGATAAAAATGAGGTAACTACACGTTCGAGAAGTCTTAGCTTGACGAAGTCGGGCTTGAAAAAGTCGCCCTGTTGCCTTTGTTCGCCAGACGCTTGAAGCTGATGCTTCCGACCTACAGAAGTGCTGAAGGACAGCAACCTACTGATTGTCTGCCAGGAGTGCAGGCTCCTCCCTTGCAATCAGCAAAGCTATTGAGCAGCTGAGACTAAATCACACCTCCTGTCAGACTGCCTGTCTGAACCTCAGTCCAATCACCACTGAGGCCGGCCTGAGTACAGCTGTAAAGACAGTTAAAGAAAGAATAAAATACCGATCAGGTTCTGGGTGAGTCACAAGTTCAGTTCTTGCGCCAGAAGTTGAAGCCTTTACACACACAAACAACTCACGGCGTTTTGTGTCTTGGTGTTTAGACATGTTTGACATCTGACAAGCCGCAATCAGCTTTTAATGTCAGATCACTGAAACAGAAGTTTTAAAAGGAATAAAGATTTCAGAATTTGAAGTGGTCCATAGAGCCCTTAATTTAAATGTCAGTTATTTATTCCACCACAATAAAAGCATGCCAGTGAGAGTTTGGCTCTCCTCCCTGTCATGTCCTCATCACTCAGAGACACAATGAATCCTGAATCTCTGCAGTGTTCAACAGACAGAATGAAGGTTACCGATAAAACACCGTCAGACAGATTGACGGCGGTTACAGAGTTTTCTGAACATTTGAGCTGGACAGAAAAACAGCAACTGCTTTGATGGTGAACTAATAGTTAAAATCATTTTAAAAGCAAAATCACTGATCATAAATACAAACTCATTCATCGTGAAAATAACTGTTGATTGCAGCTCTAATGACAGTGGCAGTATTATTGGTTCATTAGCTAATATTATATAATAATAATGATAGTAATGATAATAATAATATAAATAATATTATTATTATATCGTCTTCATCACTGACCACCTTCAGTCATGTTCCACTTTAAACATCTGTATGAACAACGTGCTTGTTTTCTAAAATGAAATTATCTGTAAAAACAAGCTCTTCATTTCACATTTCTGAGGAAGTGCACATGAATAAGTTCCTTCAACAAAGAGCTCTCAGGAAGTCTCCACCACTCTTCAGAAGATGAAAATGTTCTCACCTGGAAGACAGAAGAGGACGAGGAGATACTCCATCGATCCGCTGCACAGAAGCTTCATCCCGGTTACGCTTATCGATCCGGTAAAAAACGATCCAATGACAATACTGTGATCACAGATCAGCCAGCGTGCGACCACCGAGCAGAGAGGACGAGACACACTGAGAGAGAGAGAAAGAGAGAGAGACAGAGAGAGAGAGACAGAGAGAGAGAGAGAGAGAAAGAGAGAGAGACAGAGCGAGAGACAGAGAGAGAGCGACAGAGAGAGACAGAGAGAGAGAGACAGAGAGAGAGAGAGACAGAGAGAGACAGAGAGAGAGAGACAGAGAGAGAGACAGAGAGAGAGAGAGACAGAGAGAGACAGAGAGAGACAGAGACAGAGAGAGAGAGAGACAGAGAGAGACAGAGAGAGACAGAGAGAGACAGAGAGAGAGAGAGACAGAGAGAGAGAGAGAGAGAGAGAGAGACAGAGAGACAGAGAGAGAGAGAGAGAGAGAGAGAGAGACAGAGAGAGAGCGAGAGAGACAGAGAGAGACAGAGAGACAGAGAGACAGAGAGAGAGAGAGAGAGAGAGAGAGAGACAGAGAGACAGAGAGACAGAGAGAGAGAGAGAGAGACAGAGAGACAGAGAGACAGAGAGAGAGAGACAGAGAGAGAGCGAGAGAGAGAGAGAGAGACAGAGAGAGACAGAGAGACAGAGAGACAGAGAGAGAGCGAGAGAGAGAGAGAGACAGAGAGAGACAGAGAGACAGAGAGACAGAGACAGAGAGACAGAGAGACAGAGAGAGAGAGAGAGAGAGAGAGAGAGAGACAGAGAGAGAGAGAGAGAGAGAGAGAGAGACAGAGAGACAGAGAGACAGAGAGAGAGAGAGAGAGAGAGAGAGCGAGAGAGAGAGAGAGACAGAGAGAGAGAGAGAGAGACAGAGAGAGCAGGACAGTGTGTTTGCTGTAGTGCGGTGGTCGCTGATGTATGAGGGGTCATTAGTGCCACACACAGGCTGGAGACTATAAACTATGTTGGGGAAGAAACCAGGTTGTTCTCATTCACTGTTAGTACTCACACCTACAAAGACAATGCAGAGTGATTCGTATACAATACACATAATTATGAACCAGTCTGCTGTCAGGTACTCTGTTCACTACTTGCTCAAGTAAAGTACTCTGTTCACTGCCTGCTCAGGTACTCTGTTCTCTACCTGTTCACGTACTCTGTTCACTACTTGCTCAGGTACTCTGTTCTCTACCTGTTCAGGTACTCTGTTCTCTACTTGTTCAGGTACTCTGTTCTCTACTTGTTCAGGTACTCTGTTCACTACCTGTTCAGGTACTCTGTTCACTACCTGTACAGGTACTCTGTTCACTACCTGTTCAGGTACTCTGTTCACTACCTGTTCAGGTACTCTGTTCACTACCTGTACAGGTACTCTGTTCACTACCTGTACAGGTACTCTGTTCACTACCTGTTCAGGTACTCTGTTCACTACCTGTTCAGGTACTCTGTATACTACCATAAGCTAATGTTAGCATGCTAACATGGTAAACTAAGATGTTGAACATAATATCTGCTGAATATCAACATGTTAGCATTATAACTGTGTTGTTAGCATGTAGCTCCACAGATCTCTTGGTCTAGTTTCCTCATTAAATCATCTGTTTCGTCTTCACACACTAAACAAAGCAACATGCGAGTTGTGTGAGCTACGCCGCTCTAAAACATTCCAGCCCGTGTTCAAAATCTATTCATCAACAACAACATAAAGCTACAAATATTAGCCCACAGAAATTGCTCGTCTCCTGTGGGACATCTGAATGAAATCTCACATTTAAACAGCTTTCAGTCAGACAGTCGGATGAATAAATGATAAATATAAAGTTTGAAAAGTGAAGTGAGGACGTAAAGAGGAGATTAACGGATTAGCAGGAAATAAATTAGCTGACTGACACAGCGGTCACTAAGTCAAAGAGTCAGAGCTCCTCCATCTTTCCTTCTTTATGGAGTTTAATTCTGCTAAAATGAAACGTGTCAGATCTCAGAGATTATAACTCAATGTTTAAATGTTTACTTTTAATCATAAACATATGAGATGACATCCTTTGAGTTTGTCTTTACCATCTGATTAGATGAATCCATTATATACATTCAACATGTAAACAGCAGCAAACATAAAGTCTGCTGCATGTTTAGTTTGGACCTGAAGCAGACCACCTGAGAGGTCTTCATAGACCACCAGCAGGATCTCAAAGTCTTTGTCACACTGAAGAGAAGCGTAGAGCTCTAATCACCCAGAATCCTCAGCGGCCGTCTTTTGTCCATTTCATCTTCTTTTCACGCATCTTATGCTGCGTTCACACCGGTCGCGTTGATTTTTTGACGCGCGTCGAGATTACATACAAAGTCTCTGCACAGACGCGATGAGACTGGCGCACCGCGATTTTGCGATGGCGCGGCGCGTTGGACGCGTTTTTGCGTTGGACGCCGCAAAATCGCCAACGCGCGAGTTGAAATTTTTCAACTTCTGCGACATAATCGCGTGACGCTGTGGCGCGATAGCCTATCAGCGTTGAGTTGCTCCCCCTGTCATCACTGACTTCCTGCCGTTGTTGAATCAGGAAATAAATCCTGTAGCCGTCTGTGTTCACCCAGAGCTCTACGATACCTCATATCAACAGAGACCGGACCAAACTATGTGTATATGTGTGTGTGTGTAAACCATACGGTACAAACAATGAATAGACGCTGCCGTATTTACGTCTACATGACGTTATTGAGTGCTGGTGGAGCTGCTACGATGTTAGCATAGCCTAGCACCGATCCATCAGAGCTCCATTGAGAAGACAAGTAGCCTACAAATCGGTATCATTACGTGGTTATTTCGGAGTCCCTTTTTGTCAGAGAAGACGAGTACAAATCGGCTTCATTATGTAGTTATTTCGGAGTCCCTTTTTGTCAGAGAAGACGAGTACAAATCGGTATCATTATGTAGTTATTTCGGAGTCCCTTTTTTGTCGGTTTATTTTCCGTTGAATCACAGCCAAATCAGTTTATGTTGTGTTCCTACAGCTGTAGTAAACAGCGACCGGTGGCTTGCTAGACACAGTGAATACAGCTCGATGAAATCCACGGAGCTCCTCTGAACAATATTATGAACCAGACATGACGGCGTTTGGCATTCCGACGTTTGAGGGACTTCCACAACACGTACAAAGCAGCAATTGTCCTTATTCCTTTCACGGTTGATAGCGGAAAGAAATGACGGCCAGGTGAACGGCTTCCAGTCGATAAACCACGCCCCCTCTCCGGCGCTACGAGATTTTGCGGCGTTTGGTGTGAACACGAGCGGCGGCGCGTTGGACGCGATTTTGCAGTGCGTCAAAAAATCAACGCGACCGGTGTGAACGCAGCATTAGTGTGGACTGAACTTGAAGGCGTCTGAAGGTTAATTGAGCCGGGACTCGTGATTCCTCCTGGAAAAACAAGTGAGAGCCTTTCAGGCGGGCCGGGGGCCGGACTCAAGCAGCCGAACCAGTTCTGAAGCCAAAGTCTGACAACACATATCTGAGGAGGTGTGAGTAAATATATATAAAAGTGTGTATTTTATAACTTTGCTTCTCATATTTAGACTTTAATCTCATAGTTATCAATTTTTTCAGATTTTTTTTCAGAATAAATACTGTATATCTCATAATTATAACTTGTATCTGATGATAATATTTTGTATTTCATTGTGACTTTTTAATTATAACTTTTAATATCATAATTATAATGTTTTATTTAATATTATAACTTTTTTTATCTTATAATTATAACTCTTTAATCTCATAATGACTTTATATCTCATAATAATTGGTTTTATATCTCATAATAATGACTTTATATCTCATAATAATTGGTTTTATATCTCATAATAATGACTTTATATCTCATAATAATTGGTTTTATATCTCATAATAATGACTTTATATCTCATAATAATTGGTTTTATATCTCATAATAATGACTTTATATCTCATAATAATGACTGACCATGGGAACATTTATATTATATATCCATTTATTTGTAATATAAATATTTTAATAATTAACTTTTCATCTTATTTTGTTCTTTTACTGCGTAAACAAGCCTTCACACTTTTCTGCCAAGCATTACGTAATGACACGACTCCACTCTCTGATTGGCTGAGCGCCCTGTCAATCTGTGACGCACCGTCCAATGAGAGCGGGGCGGCAGTGTGATACGAACTGGCAGCCGCCATGTTGTTGTGTCTCCGGTTGGCTAGGAGCGACGTCTGGTAGTAAACACAGTAGATGACGTTACAGTTCACGGGAAACGGACCGCAGCTGGAAGCCATGAGCCGTCCCTCCTCAGCCGGAGCCGGTGGTGGAGGACTCGGTGCCGGGAAAACAGGCGGAGGAAAGCACGGAGGAGCCGCCGCTCAAGCAGCAGCAGCAGCAGCGGCGGCTGTGGCGGCAGCAGCAGCCGCCGGTGTGAGCTCCGTTGTCGGCGTGAGCTCCGTGGTCGGGTCGGTGTCCGCTGCTCCTTCCTCCGTCGCCGTGTCCCTGCAGTCCCCGGAGCTCACGGCGCTGTTCGAGTGCCCGGTATGCTTCGACTATGTCCTGCCGCCCATCCTGCAGTGCCAGGCGGGTCACCTGGTCTGCAACCAGTGCCGCCAGAAGCTGAGCTGCTGTCCGACGTGCCGAGGCCCGCTCACCCCGAGCATCCGGAACCTGGCGATGGAGAAGGTGGCGTCCACGCTTCCGTTCCCCTGCAAGGTAACACGCGCACATACGCACGCGGCCACCGGCCAACCGACACAAGACGAGCTAACTGCTCTGCTTCTGCGCACTTCTTTCACACAACTTCCTCGTTCTGCGACACAACGACAGGTGTGTGTGTGCGCGCGCGTGTCCTGTGACGTCACAGCCACAGAAAAAGGACCAAAAACAAAACTTTGTTGTTGTCTTTTGAGTTTTTATAGAATCAATAACTTTAAATGTATTTGTGTTTTTTGATACTATATGGACTCATGAGTCTGAAATAAAAGTTGAATAAAATAGATAAAAACACTGATGATCAATAAAGATCTTCATGAGTTATGTTTCTATCCAGATATATAAAACAATAAATATAATGTGTTTAACTTGTTTTGTGAGGGAGATTATAATCCAACATACTGTGGTGGGAAGTAACTTTACCACTAAAGTACTACTACTACACTTAAGTACACATTTCAGGTTCTTCCATGTACTTTATACTTCTCCTCTAGTACATCTCAGAGGTACATGTAGTACTTTATACTGTACTACATCTCAGAGGTACATATTGTACTTTATACTGTACTACATCTCAGAGGTACATGTAGTACTTCATACTGTACTACATCTCAGAGGTACATGTTGTACTTTATACTGTACTACATCTCAGAGGTACATGTAGTACTTCATACTGTACTACATCTCAGAGGTACATGTTGTACTTTATACTGTACTACATCTCAGAGGTACATGTACTTTATACTGTACATCTCAGAGGTACATGTTGTACTTTATACTGTACTACATCTCAGAGGTACATATTGTAATTTATACTGTACTACATCTCAGAGGTACATGTAGTACTTTATACTGTACTACACCTCAGAGGTACATGTAGTACTTTATACTGTACTACACCTCAGAGGTACTCCAGTTTTGAATGCAGGACTTTTTCTAGTATTGGAGTCTTTTCACACTGTAGTAGTACTTGTACCACAGAAAAGGACACGGCTCATTCGATCATTAACAGCTCTGGGATCAGCTGCTCATGTTTCTGTTTAACTTTAAGAAGCTATTTATTACTAGTGGTGTAACGGATCACAGATCACTCCTCACGGTTGGGATCACTTAAACCGTGCATTAACTGAGTGTAATCATCATCGTGTGTAATAAAGCTCTACTGCTGCTGTTCCTCTTCAAGTAACAAGTCCCTGAATATCAATGCAGAGTCAGTGAACAGATATAAAGCAGTGGTGTGTTCAGTGAACGCAGCGTGTTAGAAGCATTTAACGGTGAAAGTCACAGCGAGCGGAGGAGCGTCAGAAGCTCCCGGCGTCATTTAAGTCACAACTTTATAAAGAGGGATGAGGGAGGTGGAGAAAACCATTACGGTATGGAGGCGATGTTTAAAGAGAGAGACATACGGCATCACAGTTTGAAGCGCCACAATCCTGGTCTGTCACAACAACAACAACAAGGTATCATCGCGGCATTTAAGAAAGCGTTTGTGGCAGAATCAGCCCGGGCTAAAGCTATCACAACATCTATTGAGGTCTTTATTGCTGCAGACATGAGGCCATTCTCCGATGTGGAAAACAAAGGTTTTCAAACTGGTTAAAGTCTTGAGCCACGCTACGAAATCCCCTCACGCACCCACTTAGTATGAAGATCAGACAGGTGCTGTAGACACGCCCCCTCTGTGAGAGTCAGACAGGTGCTGTAGACACGCCCCCTCTGTGAGAGTCACACAGACAGGTGCTGTAGACACGCCCCTCTATGAGAGTCAGACAGGTGCTGTAGACACGCCCCCTCTGTGAGAGTC